>ML779634.1:175666-191220 GCA_009831015.1 Picea engelmannii | reverse complement strand
GAAGGGTCAAAAACTATACAAAGTAACCAAAAATGGAAGGGCGCTTTACAGCATCTGGGTGCGCGCGCATATGCGCGGGACAAAAACGTGTTTCTAGCGCATGCGCGCCCCGACGCGCGCCTGTCAACATAAAAAGCCGCGCATCTGCTAATACAACGCATTAATTGCTTAAGTCGGCCTCCCGACCGCCTGTGGACCGGCCCCCAAGACGATTTGACCCTCAGATCAGGGTCGACTCTGCAAATTCGACGAATTAAATGACTTAAGTGAACCTAAACAGGTCCGTGTTTACACCGGAAGATGGTTACGTGACCACCTGGAAAATGCTATAAATAGACGTGAAGACTCATTGTTTCAGCAGAGAATTCAAAGCAGAGTTACGTTGTCCAGATGATTCAGAGCCTAGCCTTTGACAACCAGTCCATCAGCTGTGTAATCCAGAGTTCTCTCACCACTCATTTATGTTCTGTTCATTTTGTAAGGAAGGCATTCAGTAGAGGATTTTCGAAGGACCTTCTGCTGGAGGGAAGAGGAACCATTATCCCTTGCTTCAATGTGTGCTATGGTTTTCTCTAATAGATCAAGCCTTGAAACCATTGATGACTCCCTTGTTTCATATTTGATGTTTTTTGTTTATTTTCGAATTGTTATTTGCTCTCAGCTGTTAGTTAGATTGTACTTAAATTATGTTTTCTGTTAACCCTTTTTGCTCCAAAGCTCATCCTGTTCTACCTTGCTGAGCCCAACAGGGCATGCTAGTGCTCCCATTTTTTCTCACCCGGCGACGATTCGAGCATGAACAATACCCTTTCTTCTGTATCTATCAGTCTTGCTCCTAAGTTTTTCAACTGCCAATATAATGGACTCTACTTCAAGGAATGCATCTTGCATGTGAGCCAAAGAGGTAGGTCTTCTTTCTCTCAACAGGAGGCAAAACTCAGAGTCAAAATCACTAGCATAAGTAATCTTGGCATAGGTTTTGGTAGGCTTGATTTCAGTGGGAATCTTATTATATATCTTAATAAATCTCTTTGAGAAGTCTGAAACAAATTCCTCCTCTTCTCTCTTAAGTGATCCAAACTCTGTAATATAATAAAGGAAGTCTTTTGTATTCCCCCAATGTCTCAAAAATGAATCATACAGAGCTTCAATCCCATTAATAGATCTAGGATTCAATCCCCTGAACCATTTTCTAGCCTCACCATCAAGGATCTAAACTCTCAACTAGACATCTTCATTTTCAATATTAATATTATTTTCATAACTGTAAAAAGTTGAAAGGTGTTCTTCAACAATTATGTCTTCCTCTCCTATAAAATTGGGCTTATAATTGAGGTGATCTCCAACTTGGATGGGATTCATAGGATGAGGTAAAGAAAGAGGGACATAACTAGCATCCACTATGGAATCCATTATGTTTCTAATAGGATTAGCACCTTCCATCGAGATGTGAAATGTAGGAGAATAAGGGGGAAATGGAGGCTGGGTAGGTAGCACTGCAACTATGTTTCTAGGAGAAAGAGGGAACAACTAAGTGTTGGAGGACAATGATATGGGGTTCAAGGGAAAATAATTTTTCCCCTCTTTAGATGTAACAACTTTGACATGAGGAGGAGTAGGAAAACCCAAAGGAGGAAAATCTTCTAAGTTTCTGGGTCTAATCCACTTTACAATATCAGGGGAAACAAGAATTTGAAAAATTTCTTCTAAATGGGGCCTAGAAGGGGAGAATTCAACAAGGAAACACCCAAAATGTAAACTTCTAGAAACTCCAACAGATAGTATAATAGGAGAATTATATGCATCTACTGGAGTCTTAAAAGGAGAAGTTGGTAAATTACCAGAATCACCAGGTATAACAGTTGAAATCCCTTCTTGAGAGGTCTTTCCCTTTTTGATAATATTTTTTGGGTCAGCTTCAGGTGTTTCCAGAGGAATCTATGGAGTAGACCTCGTTTGGCTACCTTTAGGAGACACAACTCGAACAGTGGATTCGCCAGGTGCAAGCTACAATCTTCAAGTTACTGATTTCTGATGCACCTTCAGAATCAAAATTACTTTTTCATTCAATCCCAGGGAAATGTCTTCAATTCGTTCCCTGACAACAACACCAAGAACTTTATCACTGATATTCACCCTCATATTGTAAGAGGGTAAAACCAATACCTATCAAAATGTTTGGTGGATGTTGGTTTTATGAGTGGAGGTCAAATGTACAAAACTCAATACAAGAATTATTCTAACACAGAAAATGGACAAGAAATGCACAGGGAAGTGAGGTCCTCATTAACTTCAATCAATTATTTGAGTTTAAGTGTGAGAAAAGGGAATAATTAGTGAGATAGTTGAACAAGACTGCTATGAGCATCCGACCTTCAAGCATATTGGTGAAGAAAAACTTAGGCTCAAGAGCACTCTTGAACTCAAGTTTCAGACGTTGATATATGTCACAACAACATAATAATCAAACCTACATTACCATGCAACTGCAACAACTCGACTCAATCCTCCATGCCCGAGCCTTTCAACATAAGGGGAAATAAGAAAAAAAAGAAACTAACTAAAAATGGTCACAACAATACTATAATCAAACCTACATTACAATAAAACCACAACCCTCAACTGGATCCTCCATGCCCGAGTGTTTCAGCATAGTTTAAACAAAGAGATGAAATAAGTTGACTTATATTAATGAGAAAATATCAAGTTTGATACATAACCAGAGAACAGTTCTAACATAAAAAATTACACGGTTGGGAGCTCTTCTCAATCATTCGACCACCATAACAAAAAATCAAACTGATCTACTTATACTCATATCAGTCCACAACTGCCATGAGTGTGATTTGGCATCTCCTTCAAATATTTTTGTCTAAGCAACCTTCTATCAGAATGCACGTTTCCTTCTGTAAGATGCAAACCAGGTTCAGTATGGACCTACAAAAAAATGACCACTGTTGTACTTTTCTCACAGTCCTGCCTCCATAGCCATAACTTTTGAACCTTCCATTTATGGATTGAGCTGAGGTTTTAGTTTTCAGTCCATGTTTCATTAACTAGATCTTCATCTGGATTACAGCGTGGTCAGACAATTGGAGGAAGACCATTTGTCATAACTGGATTGGGAACTGAGTACGTAGGTGTCCGCAAAAGTCAATCTTTGTTCATTGGCTGGCCCTTCCTTGGGATTGGAGTGTGATGGGATGACTATCGGGTGGCCACTTGTCAATATGGGATAGGACATTAATTGTGCACATGATTTCGGGGCCGCAGGAAGTAGTTTAGGCCCAAACCACTTTTTCCCCTGAAATGCGTTGTTGCTTGCCACATCACCACCTCGCAAAATAGTTATTTGAATTTAGGCCCGCCCCTGAGATTTTTTCCTCCATGCACGTTGTGTCCCCGAAATGATCTAAGGCCATCGATCAAGAAGAGAACTGAGATCTGGGCACGTCGACTACTTTAGCACCCTTGCCAAACTTTTATCCAACTGCTAACTCTGGATTCCTTCCATCTGCAATTAGAAATAGTGTCACATCGAACTTGCACAGGGGATTTTGATCATTGCAGACTGCACCTACTCGCCCGCGTTCATGCTTCTTTGTGTGATAACACTAAGTATTCAACATGAAATCAAGAATATCGTCCTCACAAAGCCTACTTTTTCCAAATATCCAGAGATGGATGAAATATATAGAAAATTACTCAAGATTTCAATCCCAAGTAAAAATAGGTGGGAAGAGATATGCAAATTACTTGAGTAAAGACATTTTTTTGTGTTCTAGTCAGCAAGGAGAAACAGTTAGACAAATTCAAAGAGACAACACATCAACCACTTCCACCAAATTAGCACCAGAGATCCTAGCAAATCTACAAAATTCCTACATTTTTGTATTTAGAGATTTAGTTAATTTAGATATTCCTCCTAAATCTCTTGATCATCTATGACATGATCTGATGTAAATAGTTGTATAAATACTTCTCTCTTCAAAGTATTATGGTTTGTTTTTTGCATCCAAAATCTATTGTGTAAATTTTCAAAGGATCGACCAGTAATAAAAATGGGCTTATTCACAGGATTCTCATGTCAGACTATTGGTGATGTGTTTTCTCTCTTTGTCAAATGTTTTTTCATTCTCTATAATCATTTCACGTGTTTCCAATTCTAATCATTCAAAGAAAGTTAAAGAACAAAAATTATTTCATTATACTTTGTCTCTGGTTTTTCAATGGTCTTCATGTTTTCCATCTGAAATTAAGTAAAAGAATTATTAACTGCTCTTATACTTAGTGGAATTTTACCCTCTTTTCCTCTTATTAATTTAATTTAATTTAATTAGATCCAAACATTTTTACTACCCTTCCCTCTAGAGAAAACCTTATAAAAAGATGACACAGATCCTTATCTTTAAACACAGACCCCATAGCCAAATGGAGAATTAAGAATTCAATTAGCTAGATATTTCAAGCAAACAATTAGACACTGAATTGTCATAACTATGCTAACATTGTAAACTCAAACAAATCTAAATCCTATAGAGAGATCCCTCTCTGAAGCTGGCAGGGCTAGATCCCAACTTCCAAAGTGGTTTGGTAGTTACCTTTATCTTTTCTTCTAAAACCTCTGAAAATTACAGAGTGTTAACATAGTTGTGACCATATTGGGGAACATAACACATTTTTCCAACTTTATAAATTATCTTCCCTAGTAAGAAAAAATTATTTCTGGACAATCATATATCTAAATCTTAAGAGATAAATGTTGAGAGGTTGTAAAAATTTGTAACTAATTAAGTAGGTTTTTAAGTTTAAGTTCTTGCTCCAAAAATAATTCACACCATATCTAATCCTGATCCAAAACCTGTAAAATTTTTAGATAACCTTGAAAAGTTGATCAGAAAAAGAAGTTTAGCAGAAAGTCAAGGGAGTAGTAGTTCTCTTCCAAGGGAAACCTCTCTCCCAGATAAGTTTTTCACAATCCAGGATATCTAGTTTGATCTACGATTTGAGCATATCTTATTCAGAACCAAATCAGATAGTTTTGTGGATGAAACAATATTAGATCAAAATATCCTCCAACCTAATACACTTGAAAGAGACTCTCCCGAATTAGATCTTGATCAACAAATCCTTCAAAATTTTGAGAAGTTACAAGATCTAGCATTAGACTTTGATCAATCTTTACATAAATCCTACATTCAACAGTCTACTGAGATTTCTAATTTGACCATTTCTTCATCATCTCTCAATCCTCAACCAGTTCATCCCATATCTACCAGTCATGCTTCTTCTTCTTTTTCCACTACCTCACCAACAACCTCGCAAATAGTGATCCTGTTATCACTCCAGGAAACTCTCCTAGGCTGTAAGTCAGAGATGCCTGGTAACTTAATCTTTTGGTAACTATTTTCTCAATAAAAAGTGTGGGTTTGGATCAAGTCAGAGGACTGAATCATTTCTCACTCAAATCATGCATAAACACATTTAGATGGACAAGGATTTCAACCACAAATGTTCAGAGAGTTTACAAATAAGGGGATGAATGAAGAAATAACTATTATATCAGCATAATCACATATAAAGCATATATGAATGGCCAATTACAATAATCACAGGAATACTTGCAAAGTTAAACTTATGAATGCAGTGATAAGACGACAGTTATCGGGCATAAACAAGCATAACAACATGAATATAATATCTAGGTGAAAGTACAGAATAGAAAAGAAGATGAAATCTGAACAAGATATGGCAAAAGAAGCTTGTATTACTCCATATGAAAATGAGAAGTTTTGAGTTACATAATATGAAAAAAGTCCCCAAAGTCAAACCCTTGGTTCATGTTATACCCTTAGCTTTATAGCTTTACAAAACAGTTCTGAGATCCTGAAAATATGGATCAAATAAGATAAAGATAGTAAATCAAAATCTAGTTGCAAAAGATGTGGGATGATCCCCAAAAATGAGGTCAATCCCAGATTTCTTGGTCCTCCTCTCTTGTTGAGTGCTGGTGTGGTGCATGATAGCCTCCCAAGGTTGAATGCTGACTCTCCAAGAGAGATAAATTCGAATCTGTTGATGTGAGAAAATGTCCTGATTTTCTGTCTTTGTCAAAGATGCCAAAAATATTTGAAACACCTCCTCTTCCAATAATCTATCAAAAATAGCTATTGGATTTATCTTGATAATTCATCAAATGTTCATTAGAAGAGGTTTCAAACCTTTCCAGCTCAAAAAAATTCAATCTTTGTAAAAACTTGATCATTCTGGAAATGACAGGCTTTCAGTGGTTAACTTGGAAATCTCCTGAGCAAATTATCTACCGAAAGTCCTATTTTTTCAGTGGTTAATGAACAATCATCCTATTCGCCTAAACCACCGAAACTTTAGCTTTGAGAAAACTTCAAAATTGCAAAAATGCTTACCATAGATCCCTTTTTCATGTTCAAGGTTTCTTGACTGAGGCAGCCCTTGTTCATGCAGACCTGCGAACTTCTACTAGCTATGTGGAAGGTTCTGGTGTGTCTACCATGGTCGTAGCTAAGTTAGCCAGAGTATCTAATCCAGTTTTCTCCTGTGCTGGTGATTGAAATTCCTTTAACTTCAACCTCAGAATCCTCAACTGTCTATACAGCTTCATGTTTTCCCTGATCAATACCTTGTTTCTGTCTTTAATCTTGTCATGCTTTTCTTTGAAGGTTTGGTTGGTTTTGAACAGCTCTGCATTTCTGTCAGTCAGGTCTGTATTATCTTTTCTAATCACCCTTTCCAGGACTTCCATTTCGTAGACCTGTTGCAGGAGCTTGTTGATTTTTCGTGATCTAGCTTTTTTAGGCTTACTTGAAGAGGGTTCTACCACTGATGGATTGTGTGCCTCTGGGGGAGTTGGTGAAGGTAAATTTGAACAAAAGTCTGCACCCTGTTCAATATGCACATTATCCTGTGTCTCGGCCAATTCTTGTTATGGTTCTAAATCACTGTAAGGTAGGTTTAAAGGGTTGTTTCCTGTAGCAGGGTCCTTAGATTTCTCCCATTCGAACTATAGTTTTCTTTTGATTCCTTTATTCTTGCCAGAGGATGACTTTATGGGATCTATTGGTGGTGAGATACCTTTCCTTTTCCTGTGACTTCTTTTGGGAGTAATAGTCTTCCTGCCACTGGTCTTCTTAGTTTCAGCTTCTGGTGGTTTCTCTGTTTGGAATTCATTCCAGAAAAGAAAGAAACCCCAACTAACCTGTTTCCTCTGCAGAGCTTCCTTGACAAGAAGAGTAATAAGCCCTTGGTGAGATAGTCTACTATCAACCTTAGTAGGCTTGGCTTTAACTTGTCTGGCCATATTAGTAAGAGTCTTGTGGAAATAGAAAGGTAGGTTTATTATTTCTCTGCTTGTGAAATGATTGAGAAGCTTAAAATGGTAAAACATTACTCTGTTATACTGTCCCTCACAGGTAATATAAACAAAAATTGCCTTTAGCAATGCCTGCCACTGAGGTTCTAAAAAGGACATTGGAATATCCTTCTTCCAAATCAAGTCTTTGTAAATGGGCAACAAATATGATATGAATTCTATATTCGATGGCAATGTGGATTTAAACCAACATTATCTTGTCCGTGGAAGACTTGTAAACTCTGCTATAGAAGCTTCATCTATGATAAACTTTTCTTTCCCTATCTTGGCAAATCTTCCATCATATGCAATTGCAAAAGCTTCAGCTACGTGTTGATGAAAATTGGTTAGTTTTTCACAGTATGTGAATACCCCTGCTCGTTTGAAAAACTCTGTTATCTCTGGGTGAGCCTCCAAGTACCAAACCCGATCTACCTCAGACCTCAACACTGGCCCTGCATTCAGCATTGATCAATATTCTTTGTACCTACGATTATGGGAAACTGAGTGTCCAGGGAGACCAAGGTTCTAGAATTTAGGAACACATAGGGTATAACTCAGGGAAGAACTGGTGGTACAGGGTGACAAAAAATTTGAACCACTGAGTTCAAACGCTAAACAAGTTCCAAGCGACAATTTGACTGAGGGCGTGCCGAAAGTTTAGATTTTCGGTGGTAAATCCATTTAAAATATGAAACAAGATGAGTTTTGGACTTGCCTGATAAGTCGCCCTGGCTTAATTGACTCTTGAGAGATCGTTGGACTCTAGTGGCACTTTGACTATCACCAGGGGAAACGGGATTAGGATCTCTGAAAATACGTTAAATTGATGAAACTGCGAACCCGCGACTATCTCAGTAATCTCCGGAATTCAAAATGATATTGAATGCAGATTTAATGAGGAATTAATGGGATTATGATGGATCATGTACTTGCAACTGGAAATGGAGGGAGGATTCATGACCATCATGCATGAATTTCAGTGACACCGCTGTGTCTAGATTTTGAAAAGATAATTGCGGTCGAAAGGACAACATGAGCTTGAGATTTTCGGATAGAAACCATCAGAGTGCACATACCTTCCACTTGACGAGCTTTCGGCGGTTACGTTTCATCATTGCGCCAATTTTACAGCTGGCTCGTGCGAAAGCACGTGCTTTCTATTTTTACCATTGAAATGCTTTTGGTAGTTAACCGCATTCTTTCTTTGACCTTTTAACTCTCGGGAACAAAAGATTTCGATGGTTAATGAGCACCTGTCAGGATTGCCTAAACCACCAAAACCTGAGATTCTGACTTTTTCTTGACCAAACCAAATCCAAAATTTCTTTTTGGCTTATTTACAGAATGCAGACTCTCTAACCTACTTACAAAAATTTAGGAATAAAATTTAGACAACAACCTATCACCTCAAAAAGAAAAATTTCCACCAATTTATTTGAGGAGATAACAAATCCAACCTATCATAGCAATTTCTTCATCTACATATTCCATAAACTCACCTATTATCCATCCTCCTACACCAATCGTGGCAGCAAGATATTCTCCCCTTGTTTTGGTTTCTCCTTTACACAATATTCTCCAAGACAATCAAACTAGGATTCCTTAGTTTGATGGCACTGTAAATATGACTTCACAACAACATGTTGACAATATGAATGATTTCTTTGACCTGCAAGAAGTAAATGAGGAAGATATCAAAATGAGATTGTTTTCCCAAATCTTGAATGGAAAAGTTAGGAAATAGTTCAAATACTTACCATATTCTATTCTAAATGATATTACTTCCTTTCACTAATATTTCTTGAACATATGGGAAGTTAAGAAAAATACACTTCAAATTATTTATGAATATGAAAGTATTAAAAGATATCCTGGGGAAAGTCTGTAGGATTATTGCAACAGATTTAATAACATTTATAATGAAATTCCAACAAACATTAAACCCCCACAAGGTTTATCTTTGATTAAATTTCCTTATGATTTTGATGTTGACATGTTTTATCAGTTGAGAGAAAAAAAATATACAACCTTGGAAGAGATGCAGAGAGATGTTGTGAGTGTAGAGGAAAACCTGTTAGCTAAGAGGGATAGACAAAGAACATAGAAGAGAGTAACTTGAAAAGAAGAAATGTCTACCTCTTCCTCTGATAACTAGACTCTTTAGTTATAACTATAGAAAGTATGATGGAGCGATTAGATATTGTTGATATGACTCCTCCTAGATAAAATAAACCTCATCCCCAAATCAGAAATCATAATTTTAGGAGAAATCAACCCCAAATCATAAAAAGAGAACCAAGAGAACAAAGAGGTCCAGACTAATAGATTAGGCCTCCTTTTCAAGAAAATTATGTTGATTAAGGGGAAGAAACAATTGAGAGCCTTGATGATGTTCACATTAATTTGATGGGAATAAATGACAATGATTCTATTTTTCTTACCCAAGAAGAACAAGATCTTTTCCTTCTTTCACAAACTGAAATTGATGAGGAAGAATCAGATCAGAAAGCTTTTGAAAATGCAATTATAGAAGTTCATAGAAAATATAGCCTGAGAAATAAGAAATCAACTGATAATCCTACCAAGAAAACTGCTAAAAAAATCACTAAAAAGACAGATGACACATATGCCAACAAAATTATTGATATTTCCCTTAAAAAGAACACAGAAGTTCCAACCAAAAGAATTTTTGAATTTGTCTCAAAAACAACCCAAACTAATATTCCTTCTACCAACCAATACAAATATATATCACAAAAAAATGTTGTTGAGAAACCAGATTTCCCTAACCAAAGTAAAACTAAAACATCATTCAATTTTGAAAGTGAATTAGCAAAAATTAAGATACCCAATCCTGTAATAGATTTAATGAAGAATATCACTTACAGGTCACAAGTGATTAAAGCTCTAAACATAGATGGAGGTACAAATACAGTAAACATTGTTCATGATCAACAAGAATTATTATTTGGGCCTGAATTTGATGGGAAATATGAAAGTGAATTGTACCCCCATTCTCCATTAGTTAAAACATTCATGGAAAAACTTTGCACAATGCCATGCTTGAATATGATGTTTCACACAACCTAATGCCTAAAGCTATTATGGAAAAATTAGGACTTGATATCACTAGACCATACAAAGATTTGTATTCTTTTGATCCAAGTAAAGTAAAATGCATAGGCCTTATCAAAGATTTGTGTGTTACTTTATCACAAATCCTGACCAAGAGTATGGTAATGGACATAGTTTTTGCTGACATACCTCCTAAATATGGCATGCTACTGTCTCGCTCGTGTGGAGCTAAGTTACAAGGAACCCTTCAATTGGACATATCGTATGCTACAATCCCATTATTTGGTCAACAAAGGAGATTATATAGGGAGACACTGATGAAATACATGGTCAATAGTCAGGATAAAACACAAAATTATCCCTTATATTTTGTTCATTCATACCTTGATTCTTTCATTTTGTATAATGATGGAGACATAGAAAAATAGATTGCCAATTTAGAAAATGATGTGTATGAAATTGAAGAAGACAAAACAACTTTTGAATAAAATGAAACAATAATGGTGGAAGCTGATGAACAAAATGAACCTTTGTGGAGTTTAGACTTTGATGGGGCTATTAGTAAGGAAGGATTAGAGGAAGGTGTGTGGGTCTCAAATTCAATGAAAAATCATTCAGAAGGTCATTCCTATAAGTTAAATTTTTAATGTACCAACAATATAGTTGAATATGAAGCCTTAATGCTAGGTTTGCAACTTTTAAAGAAGCTTGGTGCTAAGATAATTTCAATTCAGGGTGACTTTGAATTGATAATAAAAGATATCAAAGGTGAATACTCTGCTAAACACCCAAGATTGAGAGCCTACATGAATGTTGTCCTAGATTTTCTGCAATGTTTTACTGAATATGACTTGTCATCCATTCCTAGAGACCAGAACATTCTTGTTGATGGTCTAGATACCTCAAAAAATACTTGAAAGATGGATTTTCATCCTAATCACCAGTACATAGTTGAAGTAAAGAGTAGACCAGTTGTCCCAGATAACATCAGATATTGGCAAGTTTTTGGAAATGATGAACAAATTGATTTTTTTTTGCAATCAAAGAATAAGTTTGAATGTGCCAAAATATATGTTGATTTTGATGATGAAATAGAAAATGTAGATAAGATAGGTTTAGAAGAAATAAATAAAAAACAAGAAGATATGGACATTTTGCAATTGAAAGATAATGATTTCCTAGAGGCTTAGCCCCTTTTCAGGAGTTGTTTGATTTTGACGATGTGACCAAAAAGCCTAAAATTGAACCTACTAGAAAGGAAGTTGAAGATTGTAACATAGGTACTGAAAAAGAACCAAAGATGATTAAACTGTCTAAATCTTTACCTCTTGCTAAAAAATAGAAATATATAGAATTATTCAGAGAATTTATAGATGTTTTTGCATGGAGTTATGAAGATTTGAAATCTTATGACACTAGCATTATACAACATAAAATTCCCATAAAAGAAGACCAAAATCCTTTTAAACAAAAACTTAGGAGGATTAACCCAAATTTGATGCCGCTAATTGAAAAAGAAAAAAAAAAGATGTATGATGCTAATATTATTGTCCCACTAAGATTTTCTAAATGGGTATCAAATTTAGTTCCAACTAGGAAAAAGAGTGGAGAAATCAGATTGTGCATTGATTTAAGAAACCTTAATAAAGTCTCTCTCAAATATAACTACCCCTTACCCAAAATGGATCATATTTTGCAGAAGTTAGTTGGGTCCAGTAGAATTTCTCTCTTAGATGGTTTTTCTGTTTACAATCAATTTTTAGTCCACCCTGATGATCAAGAAAAAACAACATTCACCACACCTTGGGGTACTTTCATGTATGTGAAAATTCCTTTTGGTTTAATGAATGTTGGAGCTACATTCCAAAGAGAAATGGATATTGTTTTTGTGGATGAACTTGTCATATTCATTGTTATATACCTGGATGATATCACTATTTTTTCAAAAACAAATGAGGAACACTTGCTCCACCTAAAAAGAGTTTTTGAAAATTGCAGGAAATTTGAAATTTCCCTCAATCCAAAGAAAACATTGTTTGGCCTATAAGAAGGTAAACTTATAGGACATATCATTTCAAAGGATGTAGTTAAAATTGATCCCGACAAAATTGAAGCCATTCAGAAGATAGATCATCGTAGAAACATAAATGAATTGGAATATTTCATTGGAAAAATAAACTTTTTAAGGAGATTTGTCCCTAATCTGGAAGAACTTCTAAGAAACATAACAAACATGTTGAAAAAAGACACAAAAATAAAATGGACCGTAGAATAAAAAAATCATTTGATCAAGTGAAACAAGCCTTAACACAATCCCCTGTGCTTATTAGCCCTGATTTCACAAAATAGTTCCTCCTATTCTCTTTTTCCTCTGAGCATACTATTGCAACAGTTCTCTTACAAAATAATAATGAAGGCCATGAGAATCCTACTGCTTTATTCAGTAAATCCTTGAGATATGTTGCACTAAAATAAAATATCATGGAAAATAAAGTTTTTTCTCTGGTGAACGAAATCAAGGATTTCAGAGTATACATTCTTCATTCACATATAATTTCTTATTTCCCGAACTATGTGGTGAAATATATTTTGACCCAAGACAGTCTTGATGGAAAAATAGGTAAATGGATTGTTGTTATCCTTGAATATGATATTTAAATCAAACCTACTATGCTCATTAAAGGTCAAGGATTAACTAAATTAATGGTTGAGTCCAATTTCCAAGCTTTGGATATAAATTTTCTAGCTGCAATGGATGAACAAGAAGAGAAGGTGACTCCACAAGTTACAGAGGATTTTTCAACCTCTCCCTAGTACGCATACCTGATTTTTTTTTTACATCATTTACAATATCCTCCTTGTTTAACCAATACTAAAGCTACATTTATTAAAATCAAAGCTATGAAATATTTTATTTTGAATGGAAATTTATATTGGAAGGATGCTGGTGGGATTTTACTAAATTTTTTATTGAAAGATGAGGCAGATAAATATTTGTAGAAATTTCATGAAGGATATTGTGGTGGACATTGAAACTGGAAGACCACTGCCAACCGAATTCTAAGAACTAGTTTTTACTGGAAAAACTTATTTGCAGATGTCCACAAGAAAGTGACCTCATGTCGTAGCTATCAAATCTTTGAAGGAAAAAGGAAATTTCTCCCTTTACCCTTGAAACCAATATCAATTGAAACTCCTTTTCAACAGTGGGGTTTGGATTTCATTGGAGAAATCCATCCACCATCATTAGGCCAACACAAATGGATCCTCAGAACCACTAAGTATTTTAACAAGTGGATTGAAGATGTACCTACAAGGAAAGCCATTGATGTTGTGATTATTAAGTTTTTAGAAACTAACATTCTTTCAATATTTGTATGTCCTAGGAAGATCATCATTGACAATGCAACAACATTCAAATCAAAGAAGATGGTGGAGTTTTGCAACAAATATCATATTACTTTAGGACACTCTACTTCCTATTACCCTCATGGGAATGGATTAGCAGAGTCTTCCAACAAGATTTTGGAAAATATCATTAAAAATTTGTTGTAGGATAACAAAAATTCATGGCATAATAGGTTGCTCAATACATTATGGGAAGACATAATTACTACCAAGAGATCAATTGGCATGTCCCCATATCAGTTGGTTTGTGGAATGGATGTTGTTTTTCCCACTTCCTTAGGTGTCTCGGTCATGAAATTACTGTAGGAAGTACAAACATAATCAAATGCCATCCATAGGAGAATAAATCAGACCATACAGCTGCAACAGTCCAGAGAAGAGGTCTACAACAAAAATCAAGTGATCCAGGAAAATATTAAGAAGATCTATGATAGAAGAACCAAGGCTGATGATTTCTATATAGGAGATAAAGTACTTAAATGGGATTCAAGGAAAGAAGAGAAGGGTAAAAATGGAAAATTTTAGAATTTATGGAAAGGCCCTTACATAATTAATGCTTATAGAGGAAACAATGCATTCTTGATCAAGAATATGGATGGAGAAGATCTACCAGGAGGACCTGTCAATGGAAGAATTCTCAAGCATTATTTTTCATTGGAATAAAAGAATTTCTCACATAGATAATTGTAAATACCATTTTACCTTTTATTGTCATGAGTGGGTGACTCATATCAGAGGTTGAAGCTCGAAGAGAAGGCCCTAAGCTCCTGATCATTTGTCACCAGGTTTACAATTACAATAAAGCAAATCAGATGTAGAAAGTACTAGAGAATATCATTCAAGGCGACCAGTCACCAGTTCTTGGCGCCTCACATGGAGAGCACCATCCCCCAATGGATCCACTTTTATAGTCCTATATTTCATAGTATCACCCGATGATTGAAATTTCTTCCTCCCAGTCATTTTATGTTATAAATAATATTTCATTCTACAAATGATTTCCAAAAGAAAAAGAAAAAGATAAAAATAGTAAAAGAAATTAAAAGAGGGTATAAAAGAAAATAAAGAAAATAAAAGAAATAAGAGAAAAAAAAAAAAAAACCCATCAAAAGAAAATAAGTTTCAATCATATTGTCTAATCATGATCAAACATTTTAAATTTGTTGTTGATAGGTTAGAGAATAAATTTGGTCAAACCGTCCAATCTTGGCCAAAGTAGGTAGGTTAGAGGAATAATCAATACAAGAGTCTAAGATGGATTAATGTATTAGATGCCTAGGTTAGGAGATAGGTTAGGTGATTTGTTATCTCAAAGAAAATTGAAAGGGGTGTGCATTCCAAAATACACCCTTAGTTGACTAAATTTGGTTATTTTAGCATAGGGAAATAAAATTATAATGTAAAGTTTTCAAAAATGATAGATTTATGTTTATGCACACATGTTTTATCCTAAGTTTGGGAATGGACAAGACATTTTTTCTTGTAGTTCTTAATCTCCACACAAATCTCCATTGGCGGCATCCACCTTTTCCCCGATCAACTATCCTCAGATTTTTTCATCCCCCCCCCGAGATATCTACCTTTAATGGTGGAGGGGGGGTACAAAAAGTGGCTTTCCCCCATGTCGGTCCCACATAACGTGTCCCGTCCTCAACATTTCGGACCCCCCCCTCCTATTTCC
>ML779634.1:156880-175587 GCA_009831015.1 Picea engelmannii | reverse complement strand
CTGATACCACTAAACTTTTTCCACCACTACTATCTTATCCCTGTGTGCCACCCGTCCCACTCAAACATACCTGTTAGCCAATTAATGTGTTCCCCATGACTGTTAACCTTCCTGTAACAACCCCGCGCCATAACAAGTATCCACTGTACACATTAAAATCACAATTTTTATCCAGTAACAACATTTTCCAAGAAAGATAATGAGGAGACCATGCTGAACCAAGCTGTCAAACTGACTGCCACCATCTCTCACTGCCAACAAATGATTTTTATCCTGGTAATACAACTTCTCCATATTTTTCACTGTAATTTTTTTTAATCATGGCCCCCAAGGGTAAACCTTCTGACACATCCGAGAACCCAATGATTCCCCCTCCCATTGACCTAGACCACATACCTCTAGCAGATAGGGATTACAAAATTATAGAGTCGAGGTGCGAATTCGACTTCTTTGAATTGCACTCTTGGCTGAAAGACATTTTCCTCTACTAGAGTGATGAAATTGGAATCTCAGAGTCCAATCTGCCTCTGTCTATGTTTCCTTAGACTCACCACTTCTCTGAATTTTCTCTCAGATGCCAAGCCAGTTACATTCCCAGACAAAGATCCAATGCTTCCTCCACAGGTGAAACCCTGTTCACAGTTGCCTCCGAAGCCATCAACCATATGTTGCAGATGCCTAGAAATGAATTAGCCACTGCGTTCTCTATTGAATCCCTAAATGATTTATACCAGAAGATGAATTTTATCCAAAGTGCCCAGATCTTTGAGATATTTCTCCTTGAATATGCCCAATTACCCAAGATGAATCCACCTTACCCCTCTTCCATTTTCACAGTCAAAGCTAATCAGATCATATCCATGCTCTCTTACCTATTAGGTTATTACTCAGATGAATGGCTAGATGAGACTATTTTAGGTTTTCTATCCATTTTTTCTACAGAGGAGAAGGTTTCCATCAAGTTCAATTTCATTCAATTTATGGCTGATAGTATTCATGATCAGTTATTCAATTTTCCAACCGAAGGGATTTTCATATACTCTTCAATTCTGGTCTACATGTTTATGTTTTATCAATCAGATAGGTTTCCTTATGGACTTAAGAAATTAAATCAGGAAGGAGTCCCACAATCAGTTACATCATGGACCTCCTTGGTGAGGAAAAACTCAATAGAGTACAACATTAAGGATTTCATAGATTAATTCATTCATCTAGTTGTTTGTATGCTAAACAACAACACAAAGCCAAGAGTCAGTGAAGACATTTAGAAGGTATTACACATATATGATCAAGCTAAGACATGGGATGGGTACTTATACCAAAAATACAGAGAGATAAGGGTATATGGGTGTGAGTTTCCTCCTTACAAATTCCCCAAATACCTCCCAATGAGGATTTTTGCACTAGAGTACATAAGGAAAATGGTAAATTCAGATGAGATTCATTTTTTTTGAAGCAAAGAAGAAAAACCAACTCAGAATCAAGATTCATATTGGCCCTTTCATTTGCAATAGCAGATCAACAAGAGAATAAGCAGATAGCCTTTTGAAACAAATGAGGTTTCATCTGAGTTTCACTTGGGAATATGACTCATTTGGTGTCAATTCCGAGCTCAAGACCAAACAAAAGAGCACTCCTTATGGACACACACAGAGGCCAGAGGTGGAAAGATACATGAACCAGGAAGATTGGTAGGAAAACACATTGCAATAACTAGAGGAGAAACTTCTCTCTGTAATCACTTCACAAAATAATACACCCCAAAAGAAAGAAGAGAAAAGGTCAAGGAATGAAGTTTCTCCTTCAGTCACAGAGGTATCAACTAAGGATTTTCAGGTGTACAAAAAGAGAGATAAAACCTACCATACAATAGATTTTCTCGAGGGAGAAATGCAGTCCACTATAGTTTTGGAGGGACCACAATCCTGAACCCATTAATATATTTTATTCATAGGATCTCGATCATCACCAACATATCAAAGAAACCCATACACTAATCTGAAAGATGAATCAACTCATGGACAAAAAGAGGCAAACATTTTTGACAAATATAAACAGATCAAGCAAAGGACTGAGCTTCTCAACAACAACACCTAAACTCAATTCTGGAAGTAGACCTCTACTTCTCAACATAAACTATTGTCAGCTTTTGACACAGAAAGAGGAAGAATTCAAATGGCATTCTTACAAGCACAAGTTCCCCATCCAAATACAGTTTCATATTACAAAAATACTTCTTTTGAATTTAATGTAAAATATGTCCATCCAGTGGACTAGATGGATATGCATAGACTGATAGGAAAAATGATATTCTCAAATTTGAAAAATACCTCAATGAATGATTCTAAATTGCAGGTATCCCTCAATAATATCCAGTCCCAATTGGAAGAGTTGGTTCTTAATATTGGGTATGATCCAACAAATGTCAAAGCAATAGAGGAGTTAATAGAGAAAAATAATGATGATATATAATCTCTTAGAAAGCAACTGAATCTTATAACAACAGAGCATTCACAAACCAAAGAAGTGGTTGAGACTAAAAGCCACAAAGAAGATATGTTAAAGTTAATCATGGAACAAAATGCACAAATAAGGGAAAAGGAGGCAAACATCGATAAACTAATAAAAGAAAAAGAGAAAAATGTGTAGTTGGCCATGATCCCACTAGATGCAATGCCTCTGACAGGGATGAGAATAAAAGAAGTTTCTATATCAGCAATAATCCCAACAACAATCCCAACAGAAATAACATAACAAATCCCAGTACAAATATTAGATGCCTCTGATAAACTTGTAAAGTATATGGAGGATATGTCCATACAAGGGGATTAAATTAGAAAATTACAAGAAGAAGTTAATACATTGAAGGAATTGAAATCAATGTTCCAGGCTAGTCATTAGGCAAAAATGCATAAGTCTCAAAGGCTCAATAAAAAACTGCAACAATTAGGGAAAGAGACTGCCATGGAAAATATCTTAGCCCAAGCTAAAGAAAACATATGGATAGATATCAACAAATCCATGTCAGAGATCCGACCCTCCATATAGATAATTTTTTAGCAGTATGAATTAGTGCAGAAAGTCAGGGGAGCAATCAAAATCATCAAGGAAGAATTGGGAGAAAGACCAATAGAGGCCACATAGCTCATCATATTTCTAAACTCTAAAAACAAACATGAATTAGAAGAGATGGATATTGAGGAAATAACTAAAACCATCCTTGAGATCAAGAAGGTTTTGACCAAGAAAGGCCTAATGTTGTAGCTGGAAGAAAAATATCAAGTGATGGACATAGGTGTGCAGAGGTTCTTCAGTGAGTTTGAGGTGCTACACAAGAAAGGGCTTCCTGGATTGTTAGTACTGAATGAAAAATTAATCACTTTGTTTGATTACAAACAACAATTGAATACAATGGCAAAGGACAATTCAAAGTTTGCAGGGATATAGGGAAGCATCACTCATAACGATTTCTTGGAGACACTATAGCTTGACCTACGTATTCAGCATGAAATCAAGCATATCTTCATCACAAAGCCTATTTTTTCCAAATATACAAAGATGGATGAAATATATAGAAAATTTCTCAAGATTTCAATCACAAGTAAAAAGCAGTGGGAAGAGCTATGTACATTACTTGAGTAAATACAATTTTTTGTGTTCTAGTCAGGGAGGAGCAATGGTTATCCAAAGTCAAAGAGACAACAAATCAACCACTTCCACCAAATCAACACCAAAGATCCGAGCAAATCTACACAATTCCTACATTTTTGTATTTAGAGATTTAGTTAGTTTAGACATTCCTCAAAAATATCCTGATCATCTACAACAATATCTGATGTAAATAGTTGTATAAATACTTTTCTCTTAGAAGTATTATGGGTTGATTTTTGCATCCAAAAGATACTGTGTAAATTTTCAAAGAATCAACCAGTAATAAAATGGGCTTATTCACAAGATTCTCATGTCAGATTGTTGGTGATGTGTTTTCTCTCTTTGTCAAATGGTTCTTCATTCTATGTAATCATTGCATGTGTTTCCAATTCTAATCATTCAAATAAAGTTAAAGAACATAATTTATTTCATTATACTATGTCTCTAGTTTTTCAATGATCTTCATGTTTTTCATATGAAATCAAGTAAAATAATTCTTAACTTCTCTTATACTTAGTGGAATTTTCCCCTCTTTTTCTCTTATTCATTTCATTTAATTTAATTATATCCAAACAATTTTACTACCCTTCCCTGTGCAGGAAACCTTATAAAAAGATTAAAAAAATCCTTATCTTTAAATGAATACCCCATATCTCAATGGAGAATTAAGCATTTAGTCGGCCATGTATTTCAAACAAACAATCAAACACTAAACTGTCATAACTAGCCTAACATTCTAAACTCAAACAAATCTAAATCCTATAGAGAGATCCCTCTCTAAAGCTGGCAGGGCTAGATCCCATCTTCCAAAGTGGTTTGGTAGTTACCTATATCTTTTCTTCAACAACCTCTTGAAATTATAGAGTGCTAAGACATGGTTTAAAGAGTTGAGTCTAAACTCCATCAGTTTCAGGACCACTCCTTTGAGTAACAACAACCTAAAATCAACCTCTAATTAAAATTTATCTAGAAACTTTTCTAGGGCTCTTCAAACCCATCTTATCCTAGGTGTAGATATTTGGAATAGGGTTGTGAGAATAACTTTCCAAATATTCTAAAGAAACATAAATATTTGAGATATGGAGTGAAATTGAGTTGTTATATCACTGAATTTGGGAATCCCTTCTAACACAAGCATCAAGCACGAGGTCACATTAGGGCTGACATAGTAATCAACCTTGGTTTATTGGTCTTGGTGTCGAATGTCGACTACCCCCCCTCTTCTTTGGTATAGTAGGTGGTACCATAGAGGCCATAATATTTTAGACTTCCTACACAAGGTGACAACATAGGGAAGGTGGTGTTGTACTTGGGATCAAAATTGTCTAGACTCACTCAGACTCCTTAGAGGGTTTCCCACTTCTCAGTGAAGTAACTTGCACCAAGGCGTTAGTTCATTAAGCAGATTGTCAACGTAAATTTCCCACCCACTGAAACTCATACCCTTTGCACATTAATCCTGCAATGTTGGATTCCATCACCAACTAACACTTTTTTGTGAGAAGGTTTATTTGCATTATTGACTCCTTCTCCTTAGTTGGACTTAGGATTGAGTTTGTGTCTAATGGAATCATTTTTTGGGTAATACCTCATTTGATCAATACAAAATATGGATGCCATTAAAATTAAAGGGAATAAAGAGGTAAAAATAGATCATACCCAACTTACATCTTATAATTCTTCAACATTGCTCTTTACACTTCGTGCAACAGACACCAAATGGAATGGTTTACAAAAGGTCATGACCAAAAAAACTCCATCTAATGAAAATGAGAAATGTGATTGGAGAATTCAAAATATTATCATAAACCAACATCTCGCATATTTGTACATGCACCATAGATTCACAATCTTTCATGAAGAGGTCCATGAGAAATGTCTCCATGCAAAATTGTCCACATCAGAATTGTCCATGTCCTTGATGGAAATATATCAAATTCCCTTGAAGATATTTTAGTCCTTGTCCTTCTTAAAAGGGATGATACCATTCTGGAAGTGGTCAAAGACTACTTTTATCCCCCCTCTATTTGGTAAATGCTACTTCTTATACTAGCATTCCCCTACAATAGGGAGTGTTGTGTCCCTTTTATAGAAAATAAGTGAGGTTCCTTTTCTTTGTCTTTGGCATCCTACATGGTTACCTACCAAAGTAATGCATTGTCTAGGGTTTTACCTCTATATGATGGGGCCATTCAATTTAACATTATTTACATGGTAGGTTAAGTCATTTCTCATTATCTCTTTCCCCATCTCCACCATTCGATATGTCTCCAAGGTGTTGAGCTAGATTTCTCGCAAGGCCTTGATATATTGTGAGGCCCTCACATTCAACTCACTAAACCTCCCTCTTAGCTTGAAACTCACCTCTCTTCAAAGCAAGAGGGAAACCCCTCCTCTTAGATCAATAGTTGTTTCCCTTGATCTAACCTTCTCCTGGCCTTTTCAACATATCCCCCTTTTGATGGAACATATATCTTTCCTTATCTATCTCAAGTGGTTTCTCCAATCACTATCCATCGCCCAATTGAACCTTGGGTCTCCCCATTGATCCAAGATATTTTCACCGTGACTTATAAATAATTGCATTAAATGAGCATAAATTAAAGTGCACCATTAAACAAGGGAAAACTAAAAAATGAAGAGACATAAGCATCATATCTGAACACAAAAACTTGATAACAAAGTTCGTCCCTGGTGGACTATGTCTTCAGATCCTACTCTCAAATGGGTAGGCTCTTTCATTAACTCATAAAATAATTTGGAAAAATACATAAGTATACCTCATTCTTAAATCAAGCTGCAGAAATAATGCTTATATCATAAAAAAACAACACCATTGAATTAATGGAATCGAATTACGCAAAAATGATTGTCTCCATGCTTTGATCCAACTCTGGCACTCCTAGGATCAAGAAGAATTTTGTCTCCGTTTTTGTGCACTCTGCAACCTACAATGATGACTATACCGCTTGAAAACACATGTCTACAAGTTGTACGGTCCACGCCTCTCCCTCTGTAGATGGGTGGATTGCACTTTTCTAATGTAAAATGTGGGCAGATGTGTTGGCCCTTGACCAAGTTTTGGGAGTTTCTTGGTCATGTTGACCTATTTTGGGACTTTGACAGCCTGTCAAAGGAGGAGGACAAGATGAAGCAGAGATCGTGGGATCTCAGTCCCCCTTTTGGGCCTCTTTTTGGGTTTTTGGGAATATGTAACGGGTATGGGATGTCGACTCATGGGTTTACCCATGTTTAGGATCTTTTGTAATGTATAAATAAGTAGCTAGGTGATGTAAGAAAGAGACCTAGTAAGATGGTGAGCTAAGTGATAGATCTATGTGATCGAAGGATTGTAAGTTCTTTTTGTGTGACTATAAGAGGCTTGCAGAGCTGAGTGAAAGTAGTTGTGACAGATTGTGAAGGGCTTAGTGTTGTAACGCAAGAGAGAAGGATCTAGAGAGCTGTGCATATCTTCTGTCTATTGCGGAGTAAGGGTTTTGAGGCTTTGTTATTGTAACCGATTGACTGAATATAATAAATAATAATAGTTGGTGGACATAGCCCTAGGGTGGTGGTGAACCACGTAAACATTATGTTGTATCGCTTGGTGCTTGTCTGAATGTGTTTATGTCTTATTTTGCTTACTGCTTTATGATGATTAGATATATCTTCTTATGCTCAATGCTAATGATGTGTAGAAAGTTAGATCCGATATATATGAATATGATCAGTGCTTGATCAGCTATATCTGACCTATTTATTGATGCTAAGCTCTTAATGCAGTAGATTAGTGTGGATACCACGAAGCCCTGTTTTACCAGCGAAGTGATTATTGATTGTATATTGTGGAACTGATGTGTTGAGTGCTCTATTGAGTTGTATAATCACAAATATCTGTCTCATCTAATCTTGCAAAATCTTGAGTCCTGCAACCAACCCTGCCTCTACCTCGGGTGAGACTTCATCTGCTTTGCAGGTGTTGCCGAAAGGGTCGGTAGTTAGGGTTTTGTTGGTTTGTTGTTGTAGTGTTGAACCCTGGGTCTGCCCCTTTGCCAACAAATGGTTCTGTTGCCAGGACCTGAAACTGTGATCACTAGGAACTGAAGAAAAGAGAAAGCTTAGTGTGTAGAAGCTTTGTGCGAAAATATGACTTAAAACTATGAAATCTCTGTGCGTAGATCTGTTTCCCTAGTGCACAGTGTTCTACTGATCTGTGAAGCTTTGTGATAAAGAAATGAGGTCGGATCTGAAGAAAAGAAGCAATATATGCAAGCTTTGTGCTCTAATAAAGGTAAAAGTGAGAAGTTCTGATTAAAAGAGGTAAGATCTGTAAGCTCTATGCTTTGATAAAGGTAAAGAATAGTGAAAAGTTCTAGATCTAAAATCTTTGTGTTTTATAAAAGTAAGATAAGTGAATTTTTTTGTTTCTAGAGTATGGATCTAGGAATGTTTGATATATTATGTCCTAGCTTAAAAACCAGGGCACTAATAGATGAAACAATATTTTTTATGAATAGATCTGATAAGAATAATGAAAGATATGTTATACCTATGCATATAAAGAATGTTTGGACTAACAAATGGATGCAGGATCCTAGAAAGAATTTGTTGTAGATTAAATCATATGATCCTAGCGCACAGTGTAGGAGAAGTTGGGGATCGTTTAGAAGAAAGAGAGGATTGACCCTTTGTTACAGTTGCAAAAGACCATGACATCTTGCTAAGGAATGCCCTGGGAGAAGACCTAGTTGTCTTTGTTGTAAGGCTATGGACCATGAACTGTTGTATTTCCCTAGAATGATCGCTAAGCTTGAAGGAATGAATCTAAATCAAGAAAACCCTAAGGTAGATCCAGAAAAGGAAAAACCCTAGAAAGAATCATAGAAAATATTACTACAAATGAGAGAAACCCTGAATGACCACCAACATGTCAGATTATCCGAGGTTTTCAAAGAAAAGGAATGCATTGAAGCAAGAATACGGGACTTCGACATTGACCGTCTTCTTGATGAAGAGGCACAAGTGAATATCATGACAAAAAGAACTTGGGAAGCCATGGGGAATCCTGCTATGATCCCTTCATTAGGAGGAATATGACTATTCAGAGGAAAGCTAATAATTTTATGTGGAAAGCTCGCTCAGATACCTATGACTGTCAATGAAACTTCGACAAAGGAATATTTTGAGATTATTAAATTTATTGAAGACAACGCCCCATTTACCATGTTAATAGGGAAACCTTGGATTGAAAGAGATCAAGCTAGATGAAAGGAAGAAGAATAAGCCTTGGAGCAGAAGAAACAATAGTTAAAATATTTCATGACCAGAAGGATTTCTCAATTGATTAAAGAACATGAGAACAAATCAAAGATAGTTGACCCTAGAGACTCTGATGTCGAAGCTGCATGACCACTAGAATACCCACATAAGACTGAAGTATTCATTCCATATACAAAAGAGGTGTTACCCCTGAAAGAGTCTCAACAACACGCAGTGACTATGTTAAACGAAGATAAGAATCAGAATGAAAAAAGACACACTGAGTCGAAGCTCACTGGAAAGAAGGCTAGAAAGCTAAGCAAGAAGAGGGATAAGATTGAAAAACTACAGAAGGTTCCATAGGGAACTGCGCAGAAAGAAAATTTTCAAAATTGGAGCTTTGCCCGGATATCAGAACAAGTGACATAGGGCACTTCGCCATGACAAAGCAACATAGTCGTTGGGGTCGATATATCCATTCGACTTCTGTTCCGAACAGACAAAAAAGAAATAAAGGTTCATCATCAGACTGTTGGGTTGAGCCATAACGGATCGAGCAAGATTCAATGGAGGCTCATACCCATTGTAAGCACACCGTTTTTGAGTTACCTATTTATCACGTTGCGCCATGCATGGAGAAATTTTTTTCTAACTGAGAATTTGAAGGCCGCAGACTGAACAAAATGCATAAAGTGATCATTTCACCCTTGCTATTATTCCAATACATTGTCTAAGTCCATCATGACCCCGATAATTTTAATCCCGAGCACGTATGTCTGACGAAATCACCACAGTTGAAGAATCAGTGACATAATTTATCCTCGACTTGATGATAAAGAGAGTCATGTTAGAGAGAGGAGTGTCTATAGGTGTACAAGCATCTTCGACGAGAGAACTGCAGGCCTCTTCATCCACTACTCAAGCTAGACCATCCTGGCTAGCTGATGAGAAACGAACGAAGCATAGAGATGATATCACGAATGCTAAGATGATTTCGAGCATCCTACCTGCCTATCTACCACCTCTGAGTGGCACAATAAACTGAGACAGTGTGCCAAGATAATTTGAATACGCATTGGTCACTGTGTACCTTCTAAAAGAGGTGCACGCAGTTCGTGTTGACCAAGATAAGCTCGTAGTGTTGAGGTTTAGCGACTTCAACCTCGGTGATAGGAAGATTTACAACATGCTCGCCCCGCATAAGTATCTGACGAGAACAAAAGGAAATAACTCAAAGGTTATCGCTCAGTCATGGACCCAGAACCTCACACAGTCCACCCTACTAAATTTTATGAAGATTCTGCACTTAGGATGACACCAGGAGGTAAATGCATGCGTCAAGTTGCTGCTATCCTACTACCATGGTAGATAATTATGGTTGAACCACCGAACTACAGTGGATTCGAGACTGATCAATCATATCACAGGTATAAGCATGCAAGGTCCCGACCCATAGGATTTCTACCTCGGAAAGACCACGGATCGTGCTCTCACCCAGAGGATAAAGGATACTTATGGAGATGTAGAGAAGGGAAGGTGAGGCTACAAGGTAGCCTCTATTCAGAATGACGTAGTGCACGTTGCCTATCAATTGATCACAGGGAAATTAGTTCACAAGAACCAACCCACCCAAGTGACTGAATTTGTAGTCGACCTCGCAGGGAAGTGCGTGGGCGACCTACATATGAATTGGGTGAAGTACCTTGTAAACCAACTAGAACTAGACTACAGAGAAGCGCAAGACCAAGGGTATGAGTTCCACTTCAGTTGGCTTCTCATCTTAATCGCTTTCATCGCATAAGAGATGCTGGAAGGTGAAGCCTTCCTGGAAATCAAGCCCTTTGAACCACTGGCTGCGAAGTTTAGTATGATGTGGTACTCCAACAACATGAGAAAGTAGTGGCAATCAAATGTCATCTTCCACACTTATTACAACCAACTAAAGATCACATCGCAGACTTGGAGCTCTGCACTATGCCTAAGACCCCTTAAGATGTATGAGACCAAAGGGAAGCAACTGCCCACAACACAGCTGATAGATTAAAAGCTTGTGCCTTGGAGTGCAAGCAACTAAGTAACCAGAGCACCCAGACATATGAAAAACTCATAGAGAACCCAGAGTTACAAATGCTATAGTCGCAAATCTAGAAAGCGAAGCAACATGAGGATACACTACAGGTGTAGCTGAAGGCCCTGTCAGCTATAGAAAAAATGAAGAGGTATCACGATAAACGAACAACTCAACAATAGATCCATATGCTTCAAATCAAAGTGATGGAAGTTACTCAATGAATCCAACCTATGTAATATAAGGCATGCCTATTGTTTTTCGAGATAGAGAGCCAAGGAGCAGAGATAGAATAGGTCGTACTCACAGCAGAACAACGCATGGAAGGACCAGTGAAAGATGTAGTGATCCAGGAGTTCACTGAACAAGAGGCCACAAAAAAGAAGCAAGTTGAAGAAACTCAAGCCAAGATCGAGGTGTTCGAGGTAGAATTTCTCAGACCAGAGTGACTTGAGATGAGTCACAGGTGAGTGTTGGGGGCATGTTGGCCCTTGACCAAGTTTTGGGAGTTTCTTGGTCATGTTGGCCTATTTTGGGACTTCCACATTTTGTTGAAGGAGGAGCGCAAGATGAAGCGGAGATCACGGGATCTCGACCCCCTTTTGGGTCTCTTTTTGGGTTTTGGGGAATATGTAACGGGTATGGGATGTCGGCCCATGGGTTTACCCATGTTTAGGCCATTTTGTAATGTATAAATAAGTAGCTAGGTGATGTAAGAAAGAGACCTAGTAAGCTGGTTATCTAAGTGCTAGATCTATGTGATTGAAGGATTGTAAGTTCTTTGTGCATGACTATAAGAGCCTTGTAGAGATGAGTGCAAGTAGTTGCGACAGATTGTGAAGGGCTTAGTGTTGTAACGCAATGAAGAAGGATCTAGCGAGCTACACAGATCTTCTGTCTAGTGCAGAGTAAGGGCTTTGAGACTCTGTGCTTGTAACTGATTGACTGAAGATAATAAAGAAGAAGAGTTGGTAGACCTAGCCCTAGGGTGGGGGTGAACTACATAAACATTGTATTGTATCGCTTAGTTCTTGTCTGAATGTGTTTATGTCTTCTTTTTCTTAGTTCTTTATGATGACTAGATAGATCTGATTATGCTCATTCCTAATGATGTGTAGAATGTTAGATCTGATATACATGAATATACTCAGTGCTTGATCAACTAGATCTGAACTATTTATTGATGCTAAGTGCTTAATGTAGTAGATTAGTGCAGATATCGCGAAGCTTTGTTTTACCAGCGAAGTGGTTATTGATTGTATATTGTGGAACTGATGTGTTGAGTTCTCTATTAATCTATATAATCACATATCTGTGTCACAACTCAGGTTTTAGACACTTGAGTCCTGCAACCACCCCTGCCCCTACCTCGGGTGAGACTTCATCTGCTTCACAGATGTTGCCGAAAGGGCCAATAGTTAGGGTTTTGTTGGTGCATTTTTGTAGCATTGAACCCTGGGTATGCCCCTGTGCCAACACGATGTACCAATTTTTACCTAAGTCATAGTGGTTATGGGCAGATGTATTAAGGCTTGGGCACCGACAGAGGTTCTCGGGTCGAATCCCACAGACTTTGTTTTCGGTACATTGGTTATATACATTTGCAATACATAAATATATGCCGCTAACTTTAGCATAGTCACTAGAAGCTCTTCCAACTTACTGCTAAAGTTGGCATGTGGCGGGCCCGCCAATGTTTGTTTCCAAAATTTATTCACGGCTTGTCATTGGGCATTTCCTGCTTGCCACATGGCAGCCTATGATTGGGCCACATGGTGTCCCCTCATTGGGCCATGCTACCCCCTTCCAGGTCAACACACCACACTAACACCATGTCATCATTCCACGTCATTTGTACAAACTACCACATGGCACGATCAGACTGGTCCAAGGATCGATCCAAAAAGTCAATAATTGGGTGACATGTGGCAGCCTCTCGTGCTGCCACATCATCATGCTGATGTCATGATGACATCAACATTCCATGTGTCACTTCCTTGGTATTCCATGTGCATTGTAAGGATGATGATGTCATCTGTACAGATGGTAACATCAGCAGTACGGATGATGACTCATCCCCTGTTGATTGGGCTAGGTTGACCAAACTTTGACCATGAATATATTTCAATCCATAACTCGGTCTGATGAGTCATTTTCACTGTTAGAAATCTTGTGATGCGATCTTAGCGATCATTCCATTTTCACTAAGTTTTGGAAACTTTGAATTTTTTCCCTTTCTCTATCTGTTGGATCCATTCTAAGCATTTTGAGTTGCCTCTATGAGTTCTGAGTTATTCTTAGCCTTCCCTAGAACCTTTTTGTATCATGCCTTCACATTGAGATATTTTTGGACCACCAAAAGATTTCATAAATCAACTGGTAAGTGAAGGAAGAGTCCCCTCACTTTGTCCTTATCGATCCACTTTGCCTTTCTTGGATGTGTGAATTTTAATCCTACTCGAAGATAATTAACATAACCTTTGTGAATTCCTCATCCTATTGTCCAGGATTATATGTTCCTGTAGCTCATCCAAGTACTCAAGTGAAAACTCATCAACTGAAGGTATTGAAACTTCCTCATCTTGATCCATGATCATGGGAGTCTCAAAACGTTTCAATTTCTCAACGTTCACAACTGAGTAAATATGGATATAAGGTGGAATATCCAGGCGAAAAGAATTGGTACAACATTTTTCCAAGATAGTGAAGGGTCCATAATGAATGGGCTTGAGTTTCTTTCCTTCACCCTTCAATCTTTATTTCTGATGTGAATCCATACCCTGTCTCCAACCTATAACTGATGATCAACCCTGTTCTTGTCATGCCGAGATTTATATAGTTCTTTAATTTTCTCCAATTGTTCCTGGACTGCCTGATATATCTGTTGGATCCTCTGGATGAACTTGCGGGCTCTGTTCTCTGTTCATTCTTCATTCACATCAACATCTCTCCCATACGTCAAGTTGAAAGGAACCTTTGGTAGGTACCCAAAACATGTCTCCAAAGGTGAAATATGAGTGGATGAATTTAGATCTCAGTTGTATAGATGTTGTACATAGGGCATTTGTTCATCCCATAACTTAGGATGCTTGCTGCAGTAGCCTCGAAGAAAAAGTACCACTGTTCGGTTTACAATCTCTATCTTTCTATCGATATGTGGATGGAAAGCAGTGCTTCTCTTCAATTTGGTGTCCATCATTATCCACAAGCTAGTCCAGAACTCCCCAAGGAATCAAGTATCTCCATCAAACACGATGGATGTGGTTAACCCAAAGTGAACCCAAACATGTTGAAAGAAAAGATTAGCAATTTGCTCAACAGTGATATCCTTTTTACATGGAATCAAGATATACATCTTTCTAAACCTATCCACTACCACATACAAATGATCCTGACCCCCTTTGGTCATAGTAAACCCCCTACAAAATCCATGGATACACTTTCCCATGGATGGGATGTAACATGAAGTGGTGAGTATAGCCCCAGTTTTCTATTAGTGATCTTACAAGTAGAACACATCACACACCCCTTTACATATTTAGTTACAATTTCTTTCATTTGAGGCCAATAAAAAAACCTCTGTAAATGAGCCATAGTTTTTCCTACCCCAAAATTCATAGACACAAGAGAAGTATGAGCTTCTCGTATTACATAGAATCATTCACTTGTAGGAATACATAGCTTTCCAAGATGGTAGAGTAGTTTTCCATGTAGACCATAGTTATCTACCTGTGCACCAAGGGTTAGCTTCGCATATACTTCTTTAAAATCTCCATCGATGGCATATTGTTCTACATAGATATCATGAGATAAAGAAGCATTCCTCAAAAAAATAGAAGCAACAATAGGATGTCTATAAATCATATCAACTACCTTGTTACTTGTACCATTTTTGTATTTTTTTACCAAGTGAAATTGTTGTAGAAAACCCATCCACCTATAGTGTCAATATTGTTGCAATTTGATCTATGCTTGAAGATATTGTAAGGGTTGGTGATCTATATGTAGGATTGTTTCCTTCCCCAACAAGTAATGTTTCCATTTATGTATGCTCTGGACTAATGCATAGAACTCTTTATCATATATAGGATAGTTACAACATCTTGGTTAAAAATTTTAGAGTGGTAACGGATAGGCTTACGATATTGCATCAATACTTCACCCATGGCGTATCCAATGACATCTGTCTCAATCTCAAAAGGATTTTGAAGATTCAACAGTGCTAATACTGGTGCGGTATTGATCTTGTCCTTCAAAATATTGAAAGCATTTTGTTTCTTTGTTTCCCACTGAAAAGTGTTCTTCATACTAGTTAAGGCATGCAAAGAAGCTGCTATAAAGGAGAAGTTGGGAATGAATCTCCTCCAATACTGGAGTACACCTAAGAAGCTTTAGACTTTGGTTACACTTTTTATCTCACGCCATATTACAATTAAATCAATTTTGGAAGGGTCAATTTTCAATTGTCCTCCTCCTACAATATGACCTAAGTACACAAGTGTAGTCTTTACAAATTCACATTTAGACATTTTTACATACAACTTTTCCCTTTTCAAATTATTCAATACTTGATTTAGATTCCTCACATGTTCATCCCAAGTCCTGCTAAAAACAAGAATGTCCTCTAAATATACAATCACAAATTCATATAGAAAAGGATTGAATACATCATTCATCACATGCATGAAATTTATCGGACCATTACAAACCCCAAACGGCATAAATAACCACTCAAACAATCCTTGTTTGGTTTTAAAGGAAGTTTTCCATGCATCATGTTCTACAACTCTGATTTGATGATATCCACTACGCAAATCCAACTTAGTGAAATAGAGAACATTCTTCAATTGATCAAGTAAATCATCTATGCAAGGAAGAGGGTATCAATTTTTCACCATGATTTTATTTAGAGCCCGGTAATTGACACACATTCGCCACGTGCCATATTTCTTTGGCACCATCATGATCGGAGAACCACAAGGAGATGAATTGGGCCTGATGACCCCTTGATCGAATAATCCCTATACCTGCTTCTTGATCTCTGTCATCTCCACAACTGACATCCTGTACATACCCACATTAGGAAGAGAAGAGTCCTGTTGAAGATGTATCTCATGTTGGATTTCCCTCTTAGGAGGTAATCCATCTAGTTCTAGAAAAATATCATCATACTTAGAAACAATATCAATTAATTCCTTTTTATGAGATGGATCACACTCTTGGAAAGTGTTGGATGTCCCAACATCTTTCACTCTTGCGACCATGAGTACATATCTCTTATTAGTTTTTATGAGTCTTTTCATTTTCCCTACACTAACAAGTGTTGTATTTACCCTCATGCTGTGAGCTTTAACAATATATTCCACTCTCCCTTTACTAAGGTGGTATTTTTTATCATGAAAAAAGAAGAATTCTTTTCTATCATAAAGATAAGGACTTCACAACACTATGCCACATATATCAAGTGGTACAACATCCAAATCCACTTCATCAATCAATTTTGAAGCAATAGCAAATCTGATCCTACATTGTTTGGTGACATTAAGTTTTTCTTTATCACATACCCAACCAAGAGGATAAGGCTTCATATGTGGTTTCGCTTCAAGACCCATTTTCTTGACAAGTGCCTCATATATTAAGTTTACTTGGGAACACATATTGAAAAATGTATATATCTTAGTATGTTTAGATACAACTCTTATGTGAAATAACTCATTCCTCTTTCGTTTATCAATATGAGATTCAACATTGGAACTAGAACTAGCATGAAGAGAATCTTTACCTTGTACTCCAACCACTGTGATCGTTCCTTCATCTCCTGAATCAGAACCAAGATCTCGCTGCACTATAGCAATGGTCTTTGTCTTCGCTTTTCCACTGAATTGTTTCGGTTTCTTTTCAGGACATAGTTTCCAACAATGTTCTTCATCGCGACTTCTCTTCTTGCAATGAGTGCAATATGGTTTTCCTCCTTCTCTTGTCACTGTAGCGATGTTATTGTTCTTCCTCTTAAACCTATTAAAAGTCTTTTGTGGTAAATTGGAAGGTTTCTTCATGGGATCTTCTTGAACATGTTTCCCCCTATTCTCAAGGTGAGTTGCTTGCAAACAAACATCATCAAGACTAGTGGGGTTAAACTAGAACAAAGTATGTTGAGTATAACTGTGAAGTGCGTTGTAGTGTACCCTTTCACTACCCAGGTTTCCCAACCCCTCAGTTTTTCCATTCTGTACATGGGAGTTTACATAATTGGTACAGGAATTTTAAGCACATGCATTTAAACAGAATTAAACACATTTAAAAATACATAGTGAGACATATCTGGTTACTGCTATAATTAAACATTCCATAGAATTCAACGGTAACTCTTTTACATAGTGGAAAACATGATACATGAACAACACAGTCATGCCAAATGTGTTAAACATAACTCAGAATACTTATCTTTTATCAGCTGGAGAAATCACCAACCAAGAGCAGGCCTACCACGAACCTCCCAGCCTTAGACCACACTGTTCATCAGCTCAAAAGTAGGTCACCCCCGAGCTGGGACCGAGCTCCACCCCAAGGAAATAATCCTAGCCTAGGCTGAGGTTATGGGAAGATAACACATTCACATTCACCAGGAAGAAGCTCTCCTAGGAATCTCCCACGCTCACTGCACACAGACCCTCATTCCCCACATGCCTGCTCCACCCCAGGGGAGTGCACCTTCTATGTCACCTAGACAGTCCTTCGGCTGCCAGTCCCCCCTTACCTTGGGTTATAGGAACAGACCGAACCGGAAGTCTCTGGGCTCTATGGCAGCTACAAAGATTTCTCTCAGGAGTTCTCTTCTCCCTCTGTGCACTCTCTCACCTGGAGGAGTCGCTCACAGGCCAACAAGCCTCATGCAGTCCAGTACTGCATGGTCACAACAATCCACAGGAGACACAGACAAATGCTTCCAACAACTAGCTCGGCGATCACAGGATGATCTCACGGTGACGTTTTCGGAGCGGGCTTCACGCACAGGCTAGCTTAGTTTTCCCCGAACCACCAGGGGTTCTTCCACTCGAGCCCAACACAGGGAATTCTGGTTCAGGGAATGCGCTCTCGGGGTTGTCTAGAACGGTGCAACTCACAGCTCTGGACAGGGTCAACACGGTTTTCCTCAGGAAAACACCACTAACAGTTTCAGAGATGAATCTGGATATCCGGCAGAGGTTGTACTGGTTCCGCGCTCAGAGGTTCGGTTCAGAATGGAGGAGAGTCCCCACCCACGGTTCAGTTCAAGGCTTATATTTGCATGCACCAGAGATGACACTTGTCACCCTGGGAACTGCATGCATACCACAGCGTGCATCCCCTTTTCACGTTCCCTCCTTTTCCAGGAACTTAGGATAAACAGAAATTCACATGTCTCTTTTTGAAATAATATTAAAATATTATTTCCCAGGCTTAAGCCCCCTGGCTTGGCACTCATCCCTTTTCCCACCTTTTAGCCCCTAGTTCCTTGCCCATTATGTGGACGCTCAGTCCCCCATCACTCATTCATCGTGGTCGGTCTGCTCTGGTGGTATTTATATTTTATTAATTGACCTGCATACTTACAAGTACATCAACAGGCTCCTGGCCTTCAACACTTAGGCTCCCTGGCCTAACAAAACACATAAGCCTACAACTTATACAAAACTTGGCTCACCAGCCTATAGAACATATTTACAATTCTTTGCATATAACATGATCT
>ML779634.1:130827-149547 GCA_009831015.1 Picea engelmannii | reverse complement strand
TGAGGTTACGGGAAGATAACACATTCACATTCACCAGGAAGAAGCTCTCCTAGGAATCTCCCACACTCACTGCACACAGACCCTCATTCCCCACATGCCTGCTCCACCCCAGGGGAGTGCACCTTCTCTGTCACCTAGACAGTCCTTCGGTTGCCAGTCCCCCCTTACCTTGGGTTACAAGAATAGACCGGACCGGAAGTCTCTGGGCTCTATGGCAGCTACAGGGATTTCTCTCAGGAGTTCTCTTCTCCCTCTGCGCACTCTCTCACCTGGAGGAGTCGCTCATAGGCCAACACGCCTCACACAGTCCAGTACTGCATGGTCACAACAATCCACAGGAGACACAGACAAATTCTTCCAACAACTGGCTCGACGATCACAGGATGATCTCACGGTGACGTTTTCGGAGCGGGGTTCACACACAGGCTAGCTCAGTTTTCCCCGAACCACCAGGGGTTCTTCCACTCGAGCCCAACACAGGGAATGCGCTCTCGAGGTTTTCTGGAATGGCACAACTCACAGCTCTGGACAGGGTCAACATGGTTTTCCTCAGGCAAACACCGCTAACAGTTTCAGAGATGAATTCGGATATCCGGCAGAGGTTGTACTGGTTCCACGCTCAGAGGTTCGGTTCAGAATGGAAGAGAGTCCCCACCCATGGTTCAGTTCAAGGCTTATATTTTCATGCACCAGGGATGATACTTGTCACCCTGGGAACTGCATGCATACCACAGCGTGCATCCCCTTTGCACGTTCCCTCCTTTGCCAGGAACTTAGGATAAACAGAAATGCACATGTCTCTTTTTGAAATAATATTAAAATATTATTTCCCAGGCTTAAGCCCCCTGTCTTGGCACTCAACCCTTTTCCCACCTTTTAGACCCTAGTTCCTTGCCCATTCTGTGGACGCTCAGTCCCCCATCACTCATTCATCGTGGTAGGTCTGCTCTGGCGGTATTTAAATTTTATTAATTGACCTGCATACTTACAAGTACATCAACAGGCTCCTGGCCTTCAACACTTAGGCTCCCTGGCCTAACAAAACAGATAAGCCTACATCTTATACAAAACATGGCTCACCAGCCTATAGAACATATTTACAATTATTTGCATATAACATGATCTGTAACGGGGCTCGGCCTTGGGGACACTACAATCGCCAATATACTTCATTAAAGTTTCACAAGAATCCAAAGGAATGTTCAATGTAAGAGATTTCTTCCTAAATTATTCTGTGAAACTTTGTACAGTTTCACCTTTACTTTTCCTTAAATTTTTCCATTCCATCATTGCTTTATGTAAATACCCTAATGGATAAAATTGCTTCCTTATAGCTGATTTAAATTCCGATCATGAGGAAAGAATTTTACCACACTTACTTATGTCCTGAAGTTTTCTCTCCCACCATACTAGAGCAGTGTCTTCCAACCAAAGATAATCCAATTTCACTTTAACTTCCTCTTCATCAATATGTTGGACATGACAATACACTTCAACATGTCGGATCCAATTATCTAGCTTTTCAGGATTAGCATATCCATTAAACATAGGTAAAAAAAAAATTACATCAAGCTTTAATAATGGTTTCTTAAAAGAGGCTTTATGGCTAGAATGATGAGAATGATGAGAATTCTCAAAGGAAGAAGAACTAGAACTCGAAGGTGAAGACAAAGGCTCGGGAGGATCTTCTCCCACTCCTTGGTTTACCGAAGCATCATCATCTGCATGTGCTTCCTTTTTCTTCCCTTTATTCTTCATCTTTTTCTCGTAATATCCATACATTCTCTCGACCATTTCTGACACCCGATAAAATACCATGTGAAATTTTTTCTCATGTTCATCACGCTTGTCCTATTCTTCCATTTTGTTACTTCTAGAAACATAACCAACTTTGGGATTGAAAGTCTTAAGAGTTCCTTAACCATGCTTATGCTTGGCCCTAGTAAGCATCACACTCAATAATTCAAGTCAAAGATGACTGCTCTGATACCAACATGATCTGGGATATTTTCATCGTGACTTATAAATAATTACATTAAATGAGCATAAATTAAAGTGCATCATTAAAGAAGGAAAACCTAAAAAATGAAGAGACATAAGTATCAAATATAAATAGAAAAACTTAATAACAGAGTTCATCCATGGTGGACTACATCTCCGGGTCCTGCTCTTAAATGGGTAGGCCCTTTCATTAACTCAGTAAAGAACTTGGAAAAATACATAAGTATACCTCATTCTAAAATCAAGTTGCAGAAATAATGCTCAGATCAAAAAATAGATAGCACCAATGAATTCATGGCGTTGAATTACCCAAAAATGCATGTCTCCACACTTCGATCCAACTCTGGCACTCCCAGGCCCAAGAATAATTTTGTCTTGATTTTCATGCCCTCTGCAACCTGCAATGATGATTGTATCGCCTATAAACTTGTGCCCATAGGTCACACGGTCTATGTCTATGCCTCTCCCTCCCTAGCTGGGTAGATTACAAATTTTTAAAGTAAAATGTTGGCAGATGTACCAAGTGGTATCTGCAACATAGTGGTTATGGGCGGATGTATTAAGGCTTGGGCTCCAACGGAGGTTCCGGGGTCGAATCCCACAGACTCAATTTTTGGTACATTGGTTTTATATATTTACAATACATAAAGATATACTTCTAACTTTAGCGGAGTCGCTAGAAGATCTTCCAAATTTCTACTAAATTTTTCATGGTGCACCAGATTTGGCGGACCCACGAATTTTTGTTTTCAAAATTCGTTCACGAGTTGTCATTGGGTGTTTCCCACCTGCCACGTGGAAACCCTTGATTGGGCCATGTGGCGACCCCTCATTGGGCCACGCTACCCCATTCCAAGTCAACATGCCACATCATCACCATGGCAACATGCCATATCATTCATACAGACTATATAGACTTCGATGTGGCATGATCTAACTAACCCAAGTATCGGTTTGAAAAGCCAATAATCAAGTGACACATGGCAGCCTCTGGTGCTGCCACATCATCATTATGCCATCACACTGACATCAACCTTCCACATGTCAATTCCCTTCTCTTTCATGTTCATTTTACATATCATGATATCATTCATACAGATGCTGACGTCAGCAGTATGAATGCTGACTCATCCCCTGCTAACTAAGCTAGGTTGACCAAAATTTGACTGCGAATATCTTTCACTCTAAAAATCTTTTTGACAAGCCATTTACGCCTTTAGAAATATTGTGACGTGCTCTTTGCGATCATGCCATTTTCACTGAGTTTTGGGAACTTTTAATTTTTTCCCTTTCTCTATCTGCTGGAGCCATTCTGAGTGTTCTGAGTTGCCTCTCTAAGTTCTGAGTTATTCTTATCCTTCCCTAGATCCTTTTTGGATCACCCATCAACCATCTCATTATCCCTTAGATCCATGAGTCTTGGTACATCTATGATGGTTCCTCAAACTTTACCTTGAACTTCTATCCTTGATATCTAAACATGTAAGGTAAATTTGTACCAACAACAATTAGCCCCTTACAATCGAAACTTTCCAAACCTCAGCCAAGGAATGTTAATTTCCTACTCCAAAACATTCATCTCCATATGTAAGACAAGTATTCATGTAAACCTATACATAATCTAAAAACCAAGAATTCATGTCAAACTCTACACAACCCATAAACCAAGCATTCATGTAAACCTCTACACAACCCAAAAACCAAGCATACATCCAACATTCTCCCAACCTCTTGGATAGGAATACATGCAGCCTAAAAAATCTAACATTTAGGGAAACTGGAATCTAATCATGAACATGTTCAACATTCCACCCTCTTGCATCCATGTTATATGACCAAGTCCTCATCCAAGTATGGGAGGTGAAGGTGGGATACCACCCTTTGACAATAACACCCCCCCCCCCTATGGTGCATACTCAAACCAAAACTTGAGCTCAAATGGAGGAAGTAGGGATAAAGACCTTCATGCATCATATAGACCTTCCTGCAAAAAACCTTTTAGACAATCCTGTTAGAATAATAGGATCATGAAGCAATAAAAAAAAAAAAAAAGTGGAAATAAAACACAGAAGATACACAATACAATAGAGACATAGATATATGTGGTTCTCCAAGTGTGGGATATGTCAACCAGATAAATTGCCAGGTCCTTCCTTTATTATTATCCAACAAACAAATGGATACAACCTACAATAAACCCATTGTAACTTCCTCTTCTTTCTCTCACATTCTCCTCTCTCAGAATACAATATTCGCTATAATCCATAGCTACAATACATTTCCCTCGTAAAAGAGGATTTCCTTCTAGGGAAAAAAACACTAACATAACTTTCACTGTTATATATATGATCTTATAATGAATAGTCCAGATTTACAATGAAATTACAATATACATTTACAAGGCAATTTTTCCTTCGGGGGCCCACTTGCCCCTAGACCTCGCAGGGGGGTAGCCCCCCCCTGCACTCCCCCGTGTGGATGAGTGTACATTCTTCTGGGGTGTAAATTCTTCATGGGGTATAAACATGACTGGAAGCAAGACCTTTGAATCAGGAAGATAATCAGGCTCCACAACCAACAAATCCTTTCCCCTCAAATTGTAGTGACGTGGATTCCCCCAAAACTACTTGAATTACCTAAATTCAATGGTGATCCAAGGGAATACCTTGAGTGTCACTTAGAATATTTCACTACTACATGTGCCAAGTTTCTTCATTATAACAACAATATCACTATAAATGTTTTTCCTCAATACTTGATACGTGATGTCATTCAATGGTTCCATCATCTCCCTAAAGAGTCAATTTATTACCCTTACATGTTAGCGAATTATTTCATCCAATAACTTAACATCCCTCCCAAATGAATCTTGTATCCTTAACCTTGTTAACCTCAAACAAGAAGATGAGGAATCTAGTTAAACTTTCATTCATTTATGGTGCAAGGTTTTGCACGACTCTATGGAAAATTTACCAGAAGACACCTTTTATCACCTCTTTATAAATGCATTGAACCGAGACAACATGATCACAAATTATATCATATATCCCCCTTCAACTGAAGATTCCATCGAAAACCTCCATCAAATATAAAACTCCTAACTTAAGTATGTTGTGGGAGATAACATAGTTAAAACACAAAATCCGTGAGTCTCCAATAGAAATGCAATTCGAGACATGGTGACAGAAATTACCTTGCCCAAAATTGAAATTAGAACTATCTTTTAAATTAGAGAAAAGGAGCAACATCATGCGTCAAACTAAAAAATTGGCATGTGGTGTAAATAAAAAAAAGTGTGACTCTCATAATACAAACGATTGTTGAAAACTTAAATAGTTGATGCAAACAAAGGCCAAACTAATAGAGCTCCTAAGATTAATATTGTTGTCACATGAAAAAATGTCAAACTCAATAGCTACAAGAATATGATTCCCGATCATGATATTCTAAAGTATTCCAAGAATAACAAGAAGAAGGAGGCTTCTCTTGAAGACAACTCCAATTCTTCCAAATAAGAAGAGGTCACTCCTAAATCTCCTACAAATAAGGATAATTCTCATGCTAACCGTTCTTCTAGTTAGTATACACTCAAATTTATATAAAGGATCCATATTGGTAGAGGTGCACAGGAACTAGTGTTTGACTCTAACCTCAAAAGGCACCACCCTTCACTTGATTCTTTACCTAACTTCACTGACTTGGATATTTTCCTCCTGATGCATTAGGTAGGTCTTTATTTAGATCAACCTACTAAAAAACTAACCTTTATCCTCATTGAAACTTGGGTCCCCTACCTTCTCACTAGATTAGAGCCATCTCTCAAATCAAATGGGAATATCCTCATGAATATTCTAGTATCGTTCCTCCCCCCTCTCCCCAAGCTAGTTGATTTCTTGACTCCTATTATTCTTCCTTCATTCAAAGGTAATTCTCTCATGTCTTTGAGATGTCCTACATGAATGTTCTCTAAGCATGTACTGACTAGACGATCCATATAATTGAGTCCCTTTTACAATTTCTCCCCTAGGCTTACAAAATCTTTGTCCACTTCTCTCTCTTTTGATATTTCCCACATTTCTTTGAGATTATGGTAAACCCATTCTTCATTTATATCCATCATAATGATTTCACCATCAAATGAGTAATTTGTGATCCTGGATTTTCCCTTAACATCATAAGAACTCATATCTATCATGTCCTTAGTGTTAATTTATTTTCACCCACCTGTTGGACCCTTTAAGGTTTCAACAAATCTAAGACTAGACCCCTCATTGCTATTGTGATCCCTATTTTTTTGTTCTTGAGATTGTAGACACCCATGTTTTAGTACTTATAGGAGACCTATAGTGGAACATCCTCCTAGGTTGGTCTTATTTAGATGCAATGATATTTATCCTTTGCACCTTCAAAAGTGAGCTCTTATTTTTCCATGAAGGCAAGAATTATTTTTTCAAGCATGATTTCACTCCTTTGTCTCTCTTTATTGAGGTTGTTCCCAAGGCCCTTCCCTTGGTATATTCTATGCAGTCTTTGAGTTTCTTTAAAGTTTCATCCTCTTCTCAATCAACCTCCAAAATTTGCCTAAGAAATTTAGACTCTTATTCAAGCCTCACTTGTTTCTTTCTCCTTGCTTATATCGAGCATCATTCTACACACCCTACTAAGTTTCTCATCCTCTTTATTCCCCCTCTCTTTTATTTGACTACTCCTAGATTAATTATCATGTGTTGTTTTTTCTCCTTAGTTGGCCTTAGGATTGAGTTTGTGTCTAATGGAATAATTTCCAAAGTAATTCCTCATTTGATCAATAAACAATATGGATACCATTAAAATAAAAGGGAATAAAGAGGTAACAAATAGCTCATACCTAACTTACGTCTTATAATTCTCCAACATTGTTCTTTACACTTAGTGAAACAAGCACAAAATGGAATGGTTTACACAAGTTCGTGATCAACAAAGCTCCATATAAAGAAAATAAGCTCAGATAAGAGAGTGCCACCATCAAAATTGGAAAAATCTACTGTGTTTGACATCAACCATTGTTCAACTCGCTTTCTCCTTTGATCTACCAATGCACCCAAAAATATTTTGAAAAGAGAGTGCCACCATTCACCATCATTTCCTTTTCTTGGCACAACACTATCTAATATTGATCTCAACTCAGATAAAATGCTTCCAACAACTTTTGTTGTTTCTTCTGAACATGCCAATTCTACACCAATATCAAGGAAATCATCTAACGTGATCTCAACAACAACTGGAAAATCTGCAACTTCTTGTTGATTTTCCAAATTAACTATCATTTGTATTTACCCTATAGCAGCAAAGAAACCTCTATCTATAGTATACTTTACAGTTTTCCTTAATATGTCCAAAATCAAGAGGGATATCACATTACATTAGGTGGTTGACCAATATTTCGTAGTGTGAAATCTAACCATAGTGCATATTGTTTGGATGGATAAGCGATTTGAATTAAGGTGGACCCACCCAAAGATTCATAACCTTCACTAAGTTGGGAATCCACTACATGCATGAGTTCCCCTATTAATATTGGTAATTGCACCCTCTAATTTTGTATCCAAAAATAAACATATAAAAACTTTATTTAGAAATTTGAATATAGAAAAAAAAATTCAAAAATTGGAACTAGGATGAGGATGGAATACTCACTAACAACACATGCACATGCAATTGAAGGTACAACCAAACAGTACCTATCATATATTTCTTTGTCGAGTGATGATATCTTAGGAAAAATAGAGGGAAATGTGACTACATATAGTAGATATGATACGCAAACTAGGACCAGAGGTGAAAAAGTCAGAAGAAAAATTTGTAGGCGCATGGAATTGTTTCTTGCCGAAGGAGGATCATACTCTTATGATGATGAGAGAATAGGAGACATTAAGGTTCCACTCAGGTATAAGCATCTGGTGAAATAATGGGTACCTAAGGAGACATTGATGTTGACTTCATTGTCAACAATAGGACATATCACATTGCACCATCCTCCCTGCATGGCCTGGGGATATTTTCCATGGATGGAATAGCTGTAAAATACAATACAGTAACTGAATTGATGGACTATGTCGGACTATGTTACAATTATAATGATTGGATGCGGTTGGTTTGATACATGCGAAGTATGTAGAGATATGCACTCGTTGCAAATTATATACAACTAATAAACAAGGATACAAATAATGGAGAAACTATCTATATTGATGGAAGGCCTAAAGCTTCGAGAAATATCACAGGGTTTATAAACAACACATGACTCAGGACAACAAACAAACAAACAAATTGAATATATGAGGGACGTGTCGAGAATTAGGTAGTCCTGTGCGCAATATAAAAGATAGCTCCCGGGGAAGAGTTATTAGTGGATTACCATTTGAATTGAATAGAAACATTGACTAATAGTGTGTGGGTACTTATGCAACACCTCCTTAAAAAACCTCTACTTATTGCATTATATATATATTTTTTATCTTTAACATTGCTTTAAATATTTCATGGTCCCAATTTTATAATAATTTGGGAGGTTGACCATTGAGGTTGACTTTATTTGGGTGGAAATCAGTTTTTTTGTTATTGTTAACATTTTTTTAAATATTTGGTGGTTCTAATTATATTATAATGTGGTAGGATGATTGTGGAAAAGGGCTAGCCACAAAACATGTAAATGATTATCAATTTTGACTTTCATTTTACGTGAATTTTATTATTTGCTTATATAATTTTACTGAAATAACATTATTTTTGTTGAAATTATATGTAGTCGGCAACTCATGTTGATCATGATTTCGCCGATGAGGGGGGGTTTCATTCATCCCCTGATCCAATGGTATTAATAAAAAAAATATCATTAAAGCAAACAAGGGACTTGCTATCTTATTATATCGTCCAGATCACACTCTCGATGTCCTAAAAAGGATCAATCTCATGTCACAACTTAACACATATAAGGTAATAACCATAATTTAAAGTTTTTTTGTCTAATGTACTCATTTGTTCAATTATGAAACTTTGTTCTTTAACTTTTACATTATCTCACGAAAAAAAAATTTCTTTTTTATAAAGAGATTTTTGGAGCCAGTTCAGCCCAGTGTTGGTAGTAGTGGCACTACAGAGATGCCATAGAGTCCTAATGCAGGTGGTCATACAGATGCTAGAGTATGATTTACTTCTCCATATTCCACACATCATTTAGATAGGAGTCGTGACACACACCTCCAAACATCCACACATCGGTCAGACTCTAAAGATGGTGGCAGAGATGAGGTTGATGATGTGGTTGGCATGGTTTCATTTCCTGGAGCTAGATGTGTGATAATCATGGGGACCCTTCTGTGCACATTTTTGTTCGACAATACCGGACTTCCATTAAAATAAATAAGAATCTCGGGTAGTTTTTCATATTTTAATTGTTTCATGTTGTCCATATCATACACAAATCATCTAGATTATTATTTTTAAAATAATGATCATATATTTTTGTGTGTAGGAAACGACCATTTTTATAGGAACACAGAGAGAAAGGCCTTGCTTATTTTTGGGGAAAACTTACGCATGATGTGGAATTTCCAGAATTCCGAACTCAAAAAAGAACTTATGGATTATCTAGAAGGCCTATTTGGAGTAGACACATTCAATAAAAAAGCAGTCACCTTTGCAGCGGGTGAATATTTAAAATATATGTGGGATGTTTATAGACGAAGATTGGCAGGAAATATGAGGTATTAGCATCCTCCCTAAATCCCCGAGAGGGAGTGGAAGGCGATCATTGATGATGCAAAAGAAAATATATTGAAAAAATTAGGATAAAAAATAACTGGTACCCCAAGGTAAATTACATTATTTTGATTTCAATACTAGCTTTAATTTTATTTAGATCTAAATAAAAGTGTGGTTATATATAACATACTTGAAAATTTTGATGATAGGTTGCCTGACACTTTGAAGGAAACTAAAGAAAGGATTGCCAAACATGGCCAAAAAAAGCTAGGCCAGGACGACTACTCAAGGTTATAGTCACGAATCATAAGTACCCAAACATATTAAGAGTATTATTTGTATCTCCTTACAACTTTCAGGGAATTGCAGCCAAAAACATTAAAAAACAAACTCTTATGCAATGCACAATGACGACTTCGAAAATGAAACCACAGAGGAAGACCTCCAACTTGGTTACAAGTATGAATATAAAGTTGTGGTTGATCATAGGAAAAGCATGGGGCAAAACCCAAGATCCTGTTTGTGGGATAAGGTAAATAAAAATTAGTCCACATTAACCTTTCATTACTTATAAAATATGTAAATGTTTGATAGCGCCCATAATTTAATGTCTTACTTTGTTTTAATCAGGGGAGAAGCACTATCAATGAAACCATTAGTGCTAGACAACATAGCGTTAATGGTGTAGTGCGACCAAAAAATCATTGTGCTCCCTAGAAGCCCCATCCCAGTGCAGTTCAACCCCGTCCCAGTGGGGTGCAGCCCCAAGATGTTCATGTGACTGAGGCCCATGATGGTAAAATGGTTGTATATTAATCATATACTTAATAATTTCATACTTATAATTTTTGTACTTATAAATTTTTTCGTTTCAATGGTAGAGAATGTTGTAGTTGAGCCTCCTCGACTTGAAGATTAGTTGAACAGGGAAACCATTCCAATGGTGTCGACTAGTGGACCAGGTAAATAATTACATTGCAGAGTTTTTTTTTTAATATTAATGAACTACTTCAATGATATTTTAAAATTGGTCATATAAATTTAATATATTTTTTTTTGTAGGTGATGTCCCCTCATAGCAGCCTCAACGCCATGGGTATGAGACCAGATGTGCTCGACATGAAAGGAATAAAGAAACATCAACCGCTGAAGAGAACCTAGTAAACAAAGACATGGAGATGGATGAATTACTAAAGAACTGGAAAACACAAAACATGACTAAAAGAAATTGATGATGTGTAATAATTTTATAAGACAATTAGATGTACATTATATATCTGAACATGTAATGATGCATATAATGCATTGACATTATGGATAATTTTTCATCTGATAATATATACAAGGCTATTTCTATGGCTTGTATATATCTATGAATGTAATTTTATTATACACTTAATGATAATTTCAGCTTCTCTTAGTCTTGGTATATATTGATTCAATTCTCCTTGGTTCTATTGGTTCTATTGGCCTTGACAAACAATTTCTGCATCAATTTGTGGCTCCATGGATATCATCCTAGCGATTTGAAGGCATTGGTAAACATGAAATTTAAGAGATTGAATTGTTCAAGTTTGGATTTAAATTTTACATGCGTGTTTGTTTGTGGGTTTCAAGAGCTCCAAACTTGTATGAAACTAGCTGACATAGCATGGGTCCCTTCATGCCATCAATACCATATCCTACATTGTCAATAGTCATGATCATTTCTTCTACGACTAGAATTATTCATGTATTCATCCTTATAACATCTGAATCGATAGCCAATATTTTTCATGGATCCAATTTAGATCATTTATCACTAGGGAAGGTGTTGGTGAAGGAAAGGCTAGTGATAAAAGTTTCTTAGTGTATATTTTTTTGACATAGAATTCACCTATTAACTTGTTTAGAGGTGAATATGGTTAATTAGAATAACAAGACGAAGGGGAACCTGGGTAGTGTTTACCTAATGTGATTTGTTCAATAGTGATGATGTAGGCCTCATGGGGGAATGCATCACCAAAAAATGATAGAGATGATGACATGATTAACATGTATGTATCCATGGTTGAGAAGGATGTTGTAGTCTAAGGTTGTTGTCAAGATGTTAAGGAAAATTCCTTCATATTTATATGGTCACCCATCAAATGATTATTTGTAACTCATGAATTCCCTAATAGTGGGGTATTCTAACATAAGGGGTAGTCTAACACTATTGTATTTATTACACTATTATATCTACATGTGGACATGGATCGTTTATTCATTATTACTAAGTGTAATTATATATAGAGTCATATTATTTATACTTTTATTGTATTAAAAGGTGTGATTAAGGTTGACCTATTCAAACTTCATATGTGGGATCAATAATTTTGTTGGGGTGCCAGTTTTTGTTTTGTCAGAACCAGATCTGCAGAATGGTAATTTATTTGTATTTTAAGATATAACATGAGAATCCAATAAATACCCAGTGCCTTGTGTTAGTACAATATTGGTTTATTCCTTAGCTTTGCATAAGTCCTTCATTATTCATTTTGGCAAATGAATATAATGGGGGGAAATTAAATTCATATTGGGTTATGCCCAATCTCCAAGTTCAAGCATTAATTGGCATCTCAAGACAACACTAGCCAAATATACAAGCATTGAAAACACTCTCACAAGGTTCCAAGAATAAAAATCACCCATGTATTTATGCTACCTAATCTCATGAAAACACACAGGTAGGCGCTACCTAAATTCTGGCAGAAAACGAATTGTGCAGAGTTATTTTACTAGTTTTGAGTCATTAACTTGAAACTTGGATTATGAACAAATGGGAACAAATTTTTGAAAATTGAAGGAGGTTTTTGTTCATCACATAACAAATAAAAAAAACATCTTTCAGTGTTTCAAAATTTTCTATTATCAGAGATTTATTTGACATAGAAATGGTGCTACAGAACGCGTTGCTTAAACTCTGTTTTAAGACTGTTGAACTGGCATTTTTGACCAGATGACTTCTAGGAGGATTTTCGGGTGAAATAAGATGAATTTTAAAATTCCAAAAGAGATTATTGTCAAACACAGACCCAGGAACATTAACCACTTTCATTTTTCACATAGGTGTCATGGATTGGGATATTCGAAAGAATATTTGAGCCCTATGTTTTCCATTTTCATGTTTTCCTGTTCGAGACATGTTTTTGTGACACCTGTTGCGGCCAGCTAGAGATGAATTTAACAAAAATGAGAGAGGTGTTTATTCATAACAATCTTATATACAAAAACCATTCTCATATTTTACACAACTGTTGTAGTTTGAGAATTACAAGTGGCATTTTGAATCTTAGTTTTCAGAATTTCGCCTCCTGAAAAGAACGAAATCAATTAAAACGTGTCATTCTTTGTTTGTAACTGTTTCTATTTTGGGAAAGGGGTTGGAGTTCGAATTGGTGAGCTAGAAAGGACCCATGGTGCTATATATTTCATGGGACAAGAGTAGATTGGGGTTGGAATGGTTGAGTTGAGGCTCCCAGTTGTAATGTTTTGATCAAATTACTGTGAACTGGCTATGTACTGGATTTAAGACATTTTGGTTAATAGAAATCAACTCCTCTTTCATCTTATTTTCTTCTGATGCTAAATGTTCATGCTTTGAATGATTAAAATCAATGGTTGTGGTGATATTATGATGGATGTTTGATATTTATATTATCATGATGTTTATTTAGCTTCCTTAGTTTCTGAACTCAAGAAGATCTTGTGTTAAGAATCTTTCTTCCTTAGGATTTCTGTAGACCTGATGTTTACAGCAGCCCCTACATTCCTCTCATTGAATTCTTACCTCTATTCATACTCACTCCCAATTACTAATTGAAGTTATCCAAGACCTTGATTTCTGGTGCATACCAGCCCTATTTCCTAAGTTGGAACATTATTATTTTGAGTCTTGTCCATTTGACCTGTTAAAAACTCAGTTACATTTACAAATATTTTGATGTTACCAATCTCACCTGATTACAGTCTAGGGTGACTTTTGGAGTGTTAACATAAATGACGCCATTGTCGGGGATGGATTTGAGCATATTGAAGAGTTCCCTGGGAAGAACAACATAGATCCATCTCTTGATGGTAGACAAGAGAGGGATGCAGAAAATTGACTGTAATAATCTACCTGGCGACTCCACAACCAAAGACTCCACTGGGGATGATCCTGTTGACATAAATATGACCAAGTATCAATTAATTAGTCTTTTACATGAGTTTTTTTTGTTCTTTATCAACTCTTTCATGCTTTTCCATTCACATGTCAAGAGGATTATTTTATGTTTTGTTTATTCCTATGATCATCAACCTACCTTCATATATCCAACCTTAGAAGAGGAAATTTTGCATCCTTATGTTGTTGATGTTGATCCTATATCCTCATTACAACCATTTCCAAAAAATGAGTTATGCATTCCAATTCCTCCTGAATCAGAGCATTCTTGTAACCTTGAGGAAAGTTTGTCACATACTTGTGTTGTTGAAGTTGATTATGTGTCCTTGCCTCAACCTATTTATAAAGATGAGCTTTGCATTCAAATCCCTCCTGAACATTGAAGAGATTGAAACTATTTCAAAGCCTTCAGAGGTATCATCACCTTCTAATATTACCATTAAACCTTGCTATCAGTTGGTTACATCTCATACTCAGCCCACTACTATTCAAAGTAGGATCCAAGATAAGCTTTTTAAACCTTTAAGGATGCCACTTTACCTTCATCCTTATCCTCTTACTTTTCTTGAGTATCTTCCTCAGTTCCCTAGAGGGGATCACATTATAGTTGAGAGGCATTTGGAAGCCTTTGACAACTTTATTGATCAGTTTGAGATAGTGCATGATGATGTTAACATGAGGTTATTCTCCAATTCCTTATTTGGAGATGATGTTATATGGTTTAGGAGTTTGGGGGATCATTCCATTGGTTTGTGGATCAAGCTATCTGATGTTTTTCTAAATAATTTGGGAGAGAATAAGTATTTTGACCAATACCTGACTGAGTTTCATGATTTGAGGAGAGGAGAGGAAGAAACTATGGTTGTCTTCAACCAGAGATTTTATAATCTTTATCGTAACATGACATTAGAGATATGATATTCTGAGGCTATTGCCATGGTATACTATGTAAGGGCTCAACATTCTGAGCTTGTCCTTCTCATGAGAGAAAGAAAATATTAATCCTTAGCATGCTTATTTGAAGATGCCAAAAAAATTGAGGAGAATATGTGTGCTAGCAGGAGGATCCGAGATCGAGTTTATTTTGAAAATTTGCATGCATATGAGCAAGCAAGTTGTCAGTGCATTTCCAATTTTGAGCAAGAAAATAGTGAGTATGAAGCAGATATGGAACAACATCAAGCATATGAGTATGAGTTAGATTAGAAATCAGATTCTTTAGTATCTTCAGATTTTCCTATGGACATGTATGCATGTCAAGTTGATGATCAATTTTCAGACCTTTGTGAGCATGAAGTAACTGATGATCATATTGATAATTGCATATTTATTGCTGATCATTATCAATATGATTTAAATGTTGTCTTATCATCATTTGTTGATCATTATTCTGAAGAAAAAATTGTTAATATTGATGATCAAAATATGATCACAAGAAAACTAGAGGGTTATTATTTTTCAAACAAAGAGGTGGTCATGGATAAGCAGTTGATTTATGTGAATCAATATGTTTCTGATTTCGATTTCAAGGATCTAGTTTCAGCCTTATTGGATTCATACATTTGAGATCACCTGAAAGCTTCAGATTTGGTTTACTCATCAGCACTTCCGGGTGAGTATGGTTTTATGAATGATTATCTATCACTGATGATATGTTTCTATTATTATATATTGGTCAGCAATAGAGACAAGACTATTTTAGTTTTGAAATTACTTGAATGGCTATTATGGAAGTCTTCCTTTACCTGATTAGGGTGAAAATCTAGTTAGAGTAGAGTAGTGTAGGAAATAAGCTCGCTTCCTGAGCATTTCTTTTTCCTTCAGTTTGCGGAAATAACAGTCAGTTTGTCTGAATAATGTTAGGCCTTGAGATTTTTTTAGAGAATGGTTGAATGTTGACTCCATATCCCAATGGACTAGACACAATACAAAATTGTGGATTCTTGCAGAGTAAGTTGCAGAGGTTAAAGGTTGGGAGTAGCCCTAAGATAAGGCACTGAAAATACAAGAGTTCTTAGAGCCTCACAGGGAGGACTCTATCCCTCATGGAGCCTATGTTAGCACAATATTGGTTTATTCCTCAGCTTTTCATAATTCCTTCATTATTCATTTTGGAAAGTGAATATAATGGGGGAAATTAAACTCATATTGGGTTATGCCCAATCTCCAAGTTCAAGCATTAATCGACATCTCAAGATAACACTAGCCAAAGACACAAGCATTGACAAAACTCTCACAAGGTTCCAAGAATAAAATTCACCCATGGATTTATGCTACCTAATCACATGGAGACACACAGACGAGTGCTACCTAAATTCGCTACCTAGATTCTGGCAGAAAACGAATTGTGCAGAGTTATTTTACCAATTTTCAGTCATTACCTTGAAACTTGTATTATGAACAAATGGGAAGGAAGTTTTGAAAAATGGAGGAGGTTTTTGTTCATAACATACCAGATAACAAAAAATTCTCTCATATTTTTAAAATTTTCTATTATCAGAGAGTTATTTGACATAGAAATGGTGCTACAGAACGTGTTGCTTAAACTTTGTTTTAAGACTATTGAACTGGCATTTTTTATCAGTTGACTTCTAGGAGGATTTCCGGGTGAAATAAGATGAATTTTAAAAATCCAAAGGAGGTTATTGTCAATAACAGACCCAGGAACATTAAACTCTTTAATTTTTCACACATGTGTCATGTATTGGGAGATTCAAAAGAATCTTTGAGCCCTATGTTTTTCGTTTTCGTGTTTTCATGTTCGAGAAATGTTTTTGTGACACTTGTTGTGGCCAGCTAGAGATGAATTTAAAAAAACCAAGGGATTGTTTTCTTAATAACAAGCTTATATACAAAAACCGTTCTCATATTTTACACAACTATTGTAGTTTGATAATTACAAGTGGCATTTTGAAGCCTATTTTTCATAATTTCGCCTCCTGAAAAGCAGGAAATCAGATAAAACATGTCATTCTTTGTTTTTCACTATTTCTATTTTGGGAAAGGGGTTGGAGTTTGAATTGGTGAGATGGAAAGGACCTATGGTGCTATATATTTCATGGTACAAGAGTAGAGTGGGGTTGGAATGGTTGAGCTGAGGCTCCCAGTTGTAATGTTTTGATCAAATTACCATGAACTGGCTATGTACTGGATTTAAGACATTTTTGTTAATAGAAATCGGCTCCTCTTTCATCTTATTTGCTTCTGATCCTAAATGTTCATTCTTTGAATGATTCACATGAATGGTTGTGGTGATATTATGATGGATTTTTTATCGTTATATTATCATGATGTTTATTTAACTTCCTTAGTTTCTGAACTCAGGAAGATCTTGTGTTAAGAATCTCTCTTCCTTAGGTTTTCTGTAGACCTGATGTTTACAGCAGACCCTACATTCCTCTCATTGAATTATTCCCTCTATTCATACTCACTCCCAATTATTGATTGAATTTATCCAAGACCTTGATTGCTGGTGCATGCTAGCCCTGTTTTCTGAGTTGGAACATTATTATTTTGAGTCTTGTCCATTTGACCTGCTAAAAACTCATTTACATTTACAAATATTTTGATGTTACCAAGCTCACCTGATTACAATCTAGGGTGAATTTTGGAGTGATAACACCTTGTGCTTGGGATATGGAGTCTAGGCAACAAATAGAACTTGAAAATAGATAAATAAGATGTGACAAAACCACCAAACAACAGGTGTTATCAGTCAATGAAAGATATGCTATGTATGTAAAAACCATATGAAATTCTCAAAAAAGACAAAACAACACATCCATAAACTTATTTCACCCACATAACACATAAAAGATGATATTAGAGTCAAAGATATAACCTTCTATTGAATGATCAACCCCTTAAACTATCTCCTTTAGAAGAGGCACAAGCTATCTCAATTATTATTATTATTTAACATAAATATATGTCGGTTGGTTCATATCATGAGTACAAATTCTCTTTTATAGCTCATCAAAAATTGAAATTCTTACAGTAACTTCCTTGCATTATGAGGAGCATGAATAATAATGTTGTTAAGTGACAAAGTACAAAGAACATTCATGCTTAACCACCTTATCAAGAACCATACTAGCCTCCTCAATGTTTATTAATTATTGCAAAGTGTTGGAAGATTGATTGTTGTCATTGATGTCAACCCTAGTCATGGGTTTTGGACCGCAAGATTGATAAAGGTATTTGGACATGAAGGAAAATTCACATGCATATACAACACCCATGAATGGATAGTATACATCATTCTATTTCTGGTGGTATGTGGCACGTCACATGGATCCTCATGGTTGAGGAGAAATGAATTTTTGAAGATGACAAAGTGAATTGAAAAAGGAAGTACATGTAGGCCCTGAAAATAATTAAAGAAAATAATTACAAAATAAGAAAGTGTCAGGTCGGACCTTATGTAAAAAGTACCTCTGGTAAAAATTTCAGATCTTGATTCGCTATAATTATGGAGATACACTCTGTGGAATATAGGGTTTGTGACCAGTCCTTAAACTAGTCAATAAACACGTGTTCTGGGTAAAATAGTCATAACTTTTTCATACAGACTCCAAATTCAGTGGGACCACTTCCATTGGAAAGATTACTAAATGTAGTTTCTTGTGTACGAGTTTTAGAATCATGTGTTAAATATTGAGTGCGGGGCATGCTGTACAAGTTGGGTCTTCTGAATAGACCAGAATTGAATAAAGTCTACCATTCTTTCTATAACCTCTTTTTGGGGAGGATTCAAGGAGTGAAAATTAGAGGAGTTTCAGAGAATACAT
>ML779634.1:36381-86313 GCA_009831015.1 Picea engelmannii | reverse complement strand
CCATCAACTTAGCTTCCATTGAATCCATCTTAATATCCAACTTAGCTTCCATTGAATCCATCTTATTTTGTAGTTCATTTATGTCCCTACGCATTTCTTCACCTTCATCAAGAGTCCAAGTAGGATTTTCTGGAGGCTTGTTTTGTGTAGAAGTTCCCTTTTTGGGTGGCATGTTGGTCGAGTATCACTTTTGAACCTTGATTTTGTGGTGGTTCTGCTAGACAATATTTCTTCTATTGTATCTCCCAAGTTTCAGCCCTTCTGGGTATGAAAATTGCCTTTATGTATTTCTCTGATATGTCTTCTCTATAATGCCATAGGTCTGATCAAAATTGGATGTGCCAAGTGGAATTTACGGTAACTTCCCCACAACTTGCCGATTTTTGGCCTTTCCAGGAGATCTCACTTGTATAGTGTGCCCCGCACAAAATATTTGATATATAATTCTGAAAATCGCACCCAAAATACTATAGAATGTCCACGATCCAATGCAACCAGTCCCATGCAATTTGGATACTCTAGGAAGAGGTTATGATTGTTTTACCCGGAACACCTTCTTGAGACTAGTCAATAGGACTAGTCAAATACCCTATCTTACACAGGGTGTATCTACAATTTTAAGATGAAACAAAAGATGAAATTTTTACCACAGATACAATTCAAATCTATGTAAATGTCCTCCGGATTTCAGGTTCTTCAACGTCACAGAAACGTTTTTATAGCGAAAATTCCACAATGACTCATTTCAAGATGATTCCATAACCCGATCTTGTACAAGATGTATATCCGAAATTATAAGGCCTCAGGAGCTGAATTTGTAACCCAACGTACCTTGATCTGTCTTCTAAATACCCTCCAAGCCTCTCCTTCTGAAACGTTGTAGAAAAAAAGTTATAGCGAAAATTCCATGGTGTCTCAGATGTAGCAGCGAAACCCCAAGACCTTGAGCTCTGATACCATATGTTAAGAACCAAACATCAATATAGCATAGAAAAACCTCAGGAAAAGTGCTCAATGCCTTGAAATAGAGATAATTTCAGATAATAAGCCTCTTCGAGGGGGCAACCTCCTTTTACCCCACTCAAATTTTCAAGTCCCAGATGTTCCAAAATGAAAATGTCTCCTTGGTATATATAGGAGACTAGGATGTATAATTACAAATAATGTCTTAAAGCTGACATAATTAAAATAACATTACTAATCTAAATTACAACTAATGGCCTAAAGCCAACATAAATAAAATAGCATTACTAATATAATATGCCCCAATTAAGGGGTAATGAGCCAATATTAGGGCTTAACAAATACCCAAGCTAGGGTTCTCATACCCTCGACTCCTATTTATACTAAATATGTCTATCAAAAGAAGCATCTAGAGGAATATCCTTCTATAAGAGGAAGCTTCTATTAGGTCTTCTTACATTCGACTTATTCTATTTTATGGCAAGGCCTTATTAATATTGACCATTATTACATCTGAATATATTGTTCTACCTATGTGCGGGTTAGGACCCTAACAGTGAAATATTTAGGATTCATTGTGGAACCTACAAGTGTATGCTCGGATTTCGCATGGGTGCAAGCAATTTCTGCATGGCCAGTGCCAACATCTTCCCATCTTCTTAAAATATTTATGGGAGGCATTAATTTCTACCTCAAATTCATCCATCATTTCTCATAGTTAGATCGTCCATTGCAATAGTTAACAAACAATGAAAATTTTATATGGTCACTGGATGTGCAACACCACTTTGAGAAACTAAAGAAGGACTTATGCTCTGTGCCAATACTCTTCTTCCCAAAATTGGTCCACCCATTCTAAATTGAGTTAGATGCTTCTCAATTTGTAATTGGTGTTTTTCTTAAATAGGGAGGTCACCCTGTATCATACCATTTAGAGACACTACGAGCGAAAAATCTCAACTACAATACTTATGAAAAATAATTTTATATCTTGGTCCAAGCATTGAAGCAATGGTGCCATTATATTCTAGGAAAAGAGACCATCCTACACATTGATCATCATCCGCTCATATTCATCAACTCACAGAGTAATATACAGGAACAATGACATCTCAAGTGGGAAACATATATCCAACAATTTCACTTAGTGATTAAATATAAAAATGGAACTTCCAATAACATGGTCGATTTATTAATCAGACCACCAGCACAAATGATTAATATATTAGCAGTTCGATGTGCAACCTATGACAGTTGGAAAGACATGTATGAAACAGATCCCACTTTTAAAGAGATATGGTCATCATTACAACAACCCAAAGTGATCAATCATACACCATTTATTGATTACACCATTTGGGAAGGATGGTTATATCGTCTCAATCAACTATGTGTTCCACAATCAAAGGATCATTTGATCCTCATTGAGGAATCACATGCTTCCTCATGTGGTGGTCACTTCGGGAATGCGAAAAAAATCCTACACCTCCAGCGCTACTTCTATTGCCTTGATATGTCCAAGAAAGTCAATAGATTCATCATAGATTTTTGTCTATTCTCACAAATAAAACCATCTAATCGCAAACATGGTCTATATCAACCTTTGTCGATCCCCTCTCACCCATGGGAATCGATTTCTATGGATTTCCTAAGTTGTATCCCAACCACTTTCTACAAGCATGATGAAATTTGGGTTGTGGTCTTCTGGTTCTCCAAGATGGTTCTCTTTCTCCCTTGTCATAAAACAACTTCTTTCACACAAACGGTTGAACTATTCTTCCAAAATATGTGGCCACATTTTGTCCTGCCTAGTAGCATAATTTATGATCATGACTCTCGCTTCCTTAGTTCCTTTTGGTGTACTTTGTGGTCCTTACTAGGATTCCAACTTCTATTTTCCATGACATTCCACCCACAGACTGACAAAAAAACTGAGGTGGTCAATCGTACATTGGTTCATGCTCTACACAACTCCTTCATAAAAAATAAGCAATGTGATGCTTATCTTCACATTTTGCAACATAGATACAACAAAGCTATGAATTCTTCCACACATTTTTCTCCATTTGAGGTTTTCTTGGGCTTCCAACCAATTTCACCCACCGATATACCACTCAATTTGATTCCTTCTGGTTTAGTGCACCATCAATGAGACAACAAGTAGCTCAACACTTCATTCATAATTGATCCGGATTATTTTCGGCATGAAATGAGAGAGACAATATAATAAATAAATGTATAGAGATATCTCATATATCCAATAATGTAATAGAAATGTATCATATATATAACCATATACACAAAGATCTAGTAATACACAATTTTCTATTAATGATAAAAAATGTACAAAGACTGTAAAAATATAGAGTGAAAGACTCGCTAGAATGGTGGTATCTTATCTCTGAGAAGAGATGTGTCCGCTACTCACACTCGCAAGAATATGATTTTACAATGAGGCTCCAAAGTCATTTTTATCATAAATAAAATCTCAAACCCTAACCCTGGAAGATGAAAATCCAATAGTGTTGTGGACCTTGTTTTGGGTAGTTTGGTGTATCAACATCTCGAGGGCGTAATTTTGGCATACGATCTCTATTTTTGGTGCACGATAGCTCATTGGAAAGGTATCTTCGAGGATATTCATTTTGGGGCATAAATTAGAGACTGTGGTTATCTTTGAGAAGCTCGATCCCAAAAAACATTCATTTAGGCCCTCAAAATGGACCCGGAAGTTAGAAACTGCTAAAAATAGTAAATTACCAAAATTGTCAGAAAACTATTTTGAGCTAGTTGGAAAAGGTTGGTGGCCACCGATATCCACTTGGATCAAGAATATAGCACATCAACACAAGAATTTGATCGAATCCTTACAAGTAGCACAAGAATGCACAAAGTAATGTCATGATAAACACAAAACAACATTGCAATTCCAACTAGGAGACAAATTTTGGTTGCAAATGGACAAGCAATGCTTCAAAGGACATCATCATAAGTTGCTCCCATTGTGATATGGACCATATACAATTTTGGATCACATTGGCAAAAATTACTATCGGTTGGATCTTCAACCACATTTGGGGATTCATGAAGTCCTCAACGTCAACAATTTAAAACTATTTGAGATGCCACTTCTTGAGGACACGGTCACTGTCCACCACCCAGTGGACAACATTCTGTATTTTCAGCATCCTTTATTGCATGATCAAATTATTGATACCATAACCACTCAACAACAAAAACTTTTTTTCTATCTAGTAGGCAAACAAGGACAAATTCCATCACAGGCCAAATGGTTGACAGTAGAGAGAATGCAACGAAGATTTCTTGAGTTACTGATGAAAGTAGGGATGCTTTCAGACCTAAACAAGGAGGAATTGGACCAATAAGGAAGGATGCCAACCTTCCTTAGAGAGTGAAAAACAGAGTAGAAGTTGTCTGTAGCAAGCAAGGAGAGAAGTAGAATGATTGCTATGTTATTTTTTTGATAGTTGTCAATGTCAATCAGTCCATTATTGTAATAAACCATTCGCCAATCTTAGTAAATAATGGCGATCTCTGTTATTATTAAGATTTAGTTGTGTCAGTAAATGTTGCGGGAAATTTCTCTTGCGAATCTGATTGTGCAGAGAATTGCAGAAGAGAAAAGTGACATTTACCATTTGTAGAAGATTGTATTGATTGTTTAAGAAGAGAGAGAATCCCCTCATACGATTAATGAAGTTTTTGGGAATTCAGTTTTATTCATTTTTCTTGTGTGATATTTCATTTACGTTTTTGTTGAGAGGAGTGAGAGAATTATCTTGTAATTCACTTCTTTTTGTTAGGTGAGTATTGAGTGAGTGAATGAGCATGAAAGGAACTGGTGCGTATCCTTTTTATTATGCTCAATGAATAAGCAAGGCATCCTCTTCATTTTTCTATGGGTGACAACGTAGAGCATAATAAGAAAGGTGTCCTCTTCTTTTTCCTATGGTCGACAACGTGGATCTAAGGCAACAAGGCATTATCTTTGTTTTCAGTGGTTGACCATGTAGATAAGAGACAATACGCTTATCTCTAGCAAGAGCGTTTCCTTCTTCCTTTCTTTGTGCCCTTCTCCCAATGCGATTTTCAATAGTCTAAATGATCCTATTTATTTTAGAAATCTCAGAGCGTGTCTTCAGAGAGGACTCTCCTCCATTGTGTAAGACATCCATGAAAAACTCTCGATCAAATGATTTCTCATCCTTTCCTTCCCTTCACTCTTTTCTAGACTGGTTCTCTCTGCCTATCCTTCTACTTCATTCTTTTCCTTTTTTGCAAGTTCCACTCGTTGTTTCACTACACACTTTTACTCTAGCAAAGTGGTGTAATTTATCTGCAGGTTCACCTTCTCTGCATCTACTTTTTCCATCTCGTTGGTTGCAGTATCTACCCGATACCAAATTTCCTGTGTGATCCTTGTTTGCAATTCCTGTAATACTTCTAGTGGCATATGAGAGATGACGAGGTCCATCTTACTTAGTTCTTGTAGCTACTCATGTAATTCAAGGTTTGGTAACCCGACCATATATACTGGGAATTTGAGTACTTTGATCTATGATACCCCCGTCTGTGCTTCCCCACTATTCCTTCTTGGGATGTGCCTGCTCCTAACGTCTGTGCCAATTAGACCGTCTCTAGTAACTGTTGTATCCTTGATCATTGATCCTGCACCTTTTTTTTAAGTGATTCTTATTTCTTTCTCATTTCTTCCAGGAATTCCTCCACAACATCCCTTAGCCTGTATCCAATTCGATCCATTTCATCTTATATTAGGGCATAGAAAACTTGAGGATTTTGAGCCTTTTTCTTCTTCCATGTGACTGACCCTATGCTCTGGCCCAATTGTTTCCTTCCTGTCTGATGTGAGAATTGTTGAGGTTGATTCATTGGCCCTATTTCTAGTGTGTCTTTCTTTCCATTGCCACCATCAGTGTCCTACACTCCATTTTCAGAAGGGTCTCTTTCTCCATCTATGTGTTGTGTTGCTTCAACGTTCCCCCCTACACTACTGCATCTCCTTTTGCTGGTACCTTCTAGTCTGGTTCCCAATTGATCCAGGTGGATATCAATGGCCACCCACCTTTTCCAGCTGGCTCACAACAACTTTCTAGCAATTTTGATAATTTACTATTTTTAGCAGTTTTTCGGGTCCTGAACTTCCGAAGCCATTTTGAGGCCCTAAACGACGTTTTTTGGGGTATGTTGCGGTTGCAAAATTTCATCATGGAATATTTTTCAATTGTTGTATTCCTTGGATATATATTTCCAATGGGCTATCATACGCCTAAAACAGAGATCGTATGCAAAAGTTACGACCCTAGGAAGTTGATGTACTGACTTACCCAAACGGGGCCCACATGACTTTTGGTGCTTCATCTCCTAGGGTTAGGTTTTTGTATGTTTAGGGTTTTTGAAACTCCTATTTATTGTAAAAAGGCATTGAGAGACTCATTGTAACCATCTTCTTACAAATGAGTGCAACCGTCACATCTCTTCTCAGAGATAAGTCGCCACCATTCCAGCAAGCTTGTTTTCCACTGCATTTTACAGTTTCATCTTATTTCATTATTGAATAAAAAACCAGTTTTACTGTATCTCTGTTATTCTGTTTTAAGCATCTGGTAATAATATGTATTCATTTCATTCTACTCATAAAATCTGGATCAGTGGTATCAGAGCGGTCTACTCCTTGTCATCTTAATGCATGTCCCCAACGAGGTCGGAGTACAAAGAGTTGGGTCTCGAACTTGTTTCTCTTGAGGAAAAATGCTCTCGCACACCCAAGCGACCTCTCATAGAAGGAGAAAAGAAAGATGATGGGATAGGAGATCCTTTCAAACCGTTGATTGAGTAATCCCTCATGCAACAAAGGAACAAGATGATGGATAATTTCGTGAAAATCCTTCGGCGACGCATCTTCTTCGAGCGAATGCACTGCCCCCTTCAAGGTACAAATAAACTTCAATATTCGTATATTTGAAGTTCAGATAGACACAGATGATGTAGACAAGTGGTTGAATTTACTAGAAGTGTATTTTTTTTTCCATAACTTTTCAAATAGAGAAAATATTACTTTTGCACTCCCCAAATCCGTTCCCCATGTCAAAGATTGGTGGGAAACTTTCTGTGAGCAAAAGGAAACAGAGGAACCCTCATTATTTATAGTCACGGCCACCTGGGAATCCTTCAGGGATTCTATTAAGGAACAATACTACCCTATCAAAAGTTATGATGAGTTGTATACCAAATGGACCACACTGTGGCAAGAAAGAGACCAAGCAGTGCCAGATTTCACAAATATCTTCCATACCTTGTGCACCAAGCTGGGTATCAAAGATTCAGAGAGACATATGGTGCTCAAATATCATGGTGATCTGCATAGATACATCCAGACAAAAATGGAATTTTTGGACATCTCATCCTTGGGCACAGCCTACCGATATGCCATCAAAATCGAGTAGAAGCTCAAACAAAAGACATGACAATTTGGGCCGGGGAAACCCTCACAAAAAAATATAGGAAGGGGTGGCCCCAACCCACAGACCAAAGGACAGAGAAAATATGGACACTATCAGGACAACCAGTCCAAGATGCAAGCAAAGAAGGACACCGAAAACACAAAGAAAGATATCGGGAAGTGGTGCGACTTTCATAAGATCCCTTGGCATAACACTGCCAACTGCCGCTCAAAGAAAATGCTAGTGGCTGAAGTGAAAGCCTCCGAATCAGATGTGGTTTCTGGCTCTGTGTCAAAAATAAAAAGGGGAATACAAATCATTGACGTGGAACCCAGTGCCACCTTTTCTACCACCAAGCTCTCGCATGGTGAACCAGATGAGCTAGAATAAGGAGAGCACCTCTTCCATTCACAAATGTGGGTAAAATGCACCCCACTGCACTTCATCGTTGATAGTGTTATCCAGAAGAACCTCATCTCAACAGAGGTCATCAAGCGGCTGGCCCTGCCGACAACACCGCACCCACAACCCTAGACCATTGGATGGCTCCGCCAAGGAAGTGATCTCCGCATCAGCCAATAGTGTCGACTGTCATACGACATCAAGCCCTTCAAAGATGAGGTATTGTGTGATGTTGCTCCTCTCGAAGTTTGTGATGTTCTTTTGGGTCAACCTTATTTATGGAAATGTCATGTTGTATATGAGTCTAGGCCTCGTAGTGTTATTATTATTTTGAATAGGAAATTGTACAGGATACCGAAGGCTGTCCCACCTAGTGTTATTTCCTTGATCTCTACTAAGAAATGCAGGAAGGTCATCTCTTATATGGGGAAGCTTGTCTTCTTCGTGATTCGCTCTCAGAATGAGAGAAAAATCATAGCCACATCCAAGGTCTCTGGGACCGACCTCTCCACATATCAGAAGCAAGTATATAAGGTCATGGAAGAATACTCAGATATCTTCTCCTCACCTATCGGGGTACCTCTACACTACCAAGTCAAGCACCCCATCAATCTAAACCCCAGTGTACCACTTCCCAATGGGCCAGTCTATCGCCGCTCTCTATTAGAGAATGAGGAGATCAAGCAATAGATCCAAGAATTGCTCCACAAGGGGAACATACGTCCTAGCTCATCACCTTATGGGAGCCCAATCGTGCTAGTACAGAACAAAGATGGAACCTAGCGACTTTGCATTGATTATTGGGCTCTGAATAAAATCACATTCAGAAACTGGTACCTGATTCCCCGAATCGATGACCTCCTTGATCAACTCATGGGGGAAAAATACTTCAGTAAGATTGATCTGAAGTCTGGCTACCACCAAGTCCTGATAGAATAGACAGATGTATGGAAGAACACCTTCAAGTCAAAGGAAGACCCTTTTGAATTGTTTCTCATGATCTTTGGTCTGAAAAATGCTCCAGCCACTTTCATGAGGATGATGGATGATATCCCGTGACCATTCACCAATACGTTTGTAGTGGTGTATCTGGATGACATTCTCATTTATAGAAAGACTTGGGATGAACAATTGCATCATATTCAGTAGGTTATGCACACCCTCCAACAACACAAGCTATATGCCAACTTGGAAAAATGCTCTTTTGGCATGGACAGGGTCCATTACCTAGGCTACATCATTGATCAACATGGCGTACATGTGGATCCATCCAATATCCAAGTCATCCACGACTGGCCAGCCCCAACCACACTCACTGAGCTTTAGAGCTTCTTGGGCCTTGCCAATTTCTACTACAGGTTTGTGTTGGGATTTTCCCATATTGCATGGGCCCTCAGCCAAATAACCAGGGGTGGTGGTAAGGAGAAATTTGCATGGGGATGGCTCCAACAATAAGCGTTCGATGATTTGAAGCAATGATTATGCTCAGCCCCAGTACTTTCACTACCAAACCTACAACAACCCTTTGAGATTGAGACTGATGCTTCAGACTATGTTGAGGGTGTCATTCTCATGCAGCACGCCCACCCCGTGGCCTATCATAATACGACACTATCAGATGTTGTCCATAAGTACCCTACTTACGACAAAGAAATGTACTCCATTGTGAAAGGTTGCCGCCAATGGCGACATTACATTCTTGGGAGGGAGACAGTCATCCACATTTATCATAAGCCACTGCAGTTCATGCAGACACAAGGAAAATTGTAGAATGACCACCATCAAAAGTGGTCCAGATACTTGCAGCAATTCCACCTCAACATCAAGTGTAAAACAGGAAGCACCAACCACGTCATTGATTGCCTTAGAATACCACCAGTCATGACACTCACAATAGTGCTAGACTCCTATGGCCATGAGACCTCTGGATGGCCCCAACTCTATGAGACAAAATCGGACTTCGCCACCACCTACCAAATATTGGGTACAAAGGCAGTTGTTGATAATTTCCATCTTTAGGATGGGTTGTTGTGTTGTCTGGGCCATATATGTGTTCCATCAAGTGAGTGAGTGAAGATAATATGGGAATCCCACTACAGTCAGGTGGCAGGACACTTCGACATTTAAAATATAGTGGCGATGCTACAAAAACATTTCTACTGGCCAAAACTTCGACTGGAGGTCAGCAAGTATATCAGGTCTTGAACTAATTGTGCTATTGCCAAACCAACCAATAAGAAACAGGGCCTATACACCCCTCTTCCTACTCCTAATAGTCCATGGGAATCCATCTCAATGGACTACATGTTGGGCCTCCCGTCCACCAAGCGGGGAAATGACTATGTTTTTGTGGTTGTTGAACGCTTTTCTAAGATGACAATTCTGGTTTCTTGCAAGAAGAGCATCATAGTAGAAGCCACTGCCAAGATCTTCTTTGAACGAGTCTGGGTACATTTTGGAATCCCACAAACCATTGTCTCATATCAGGAAATTTGATTTCTCAACACATTCTAGTCAAGCCTCTGGTCACTACTGGACACCAAGATCATCAAATCCACGACCTTCCACCCCCATACAGATGGCCAAACTAAGGTCATAAATTGAATGATCATGCATATCCCGTGCATGTATAATTCTAATCACCCTCACACATGGGATGAGAGTCTTCCCTATGTCCAACATAGCTACAACCCAACCCTGCATAGCTCAACCGGTCACAACCTCTTTTAGGTGGGGTTGGGATTCCAACAATTGGGTCCCATAGATGTTGCACTTCCCCTTGCGGTCACCTCGACCGAATCCTCTCCTACTTCAACTAAGGCTAAAAAATCCACCCGATTCATTGAGAGGATCCATCACATTCGCCAACAGGTTCAGGATATCCTACAGAAGTCCAATGACAACTACAAGTAGCGCCATGATCAACATCGGGTTCCACATAAGTTTCAGGTGGGTGACAAAGTTTGGTTGCACTTGCAAAAAGAACGCCTTATAGGACCCCATCATAAGCTTTTCCCACTCCGTTATGGGCCATACACCATCACCAAGGTTGTGGGGGGTAATTATTTTGCGCTCAACATTCCTCCTTTCCCTGGCCTGCACCCAGTGTTCAACATGGACCTCCTTCGGCCTTATTTCCCACCATTATTGGACACCTCAGACATAGCAGAACAACTGACACAAACAGAGCTCAACCCCAAATGCATACAATAGGCATGCAGTGATCAGATTCTAGACACACAGATCAAGGAAACTCAACAACAAAGGATCCAGCCTTATTGAGTCATCAAAGCAGGGCAGCTCCTGCACCAAGGCAAGTGGCTCACCCGGGGCCAAATTCAGCAGAAATTTCCTCATTTGATGGGGGAACTCAACGCAATGGAGACCATTGATTCCTAAGGATGGAGGATTGATCTAGGTGGATATTGGTGGCCACCCACCTTTTCCATCTGGCTCACAACAACTTTCTAGTAATTGTGATAATTTACTATTTTTAGCAATTTTTTGGGTCCTGAACTTCTAGAGCCGTTTTGAGGCTCTAAACGACGTTTTTTGGGGTATGTTGCGGTCACAAAATTTCATCGTGAAATTTTGTCCAATTGTGGTAGTCCTCAGATAGATATTTCCAATGGGCTATCATACGCCTAACATAGAGATTGTATGCAAATGTTACGACCCAGGGAAGTTGTTGTACTGACTTACCCAAACGGGGCCCACATGCCTTTTGGTGCTTCATCTCCTAGGGTTAGGTTTTTGGATGTTTAGGGTTTTTGAAAATCTTATTTATTGTAAAATGACGTTGAGAGCCTCATTGTAATCATCTTCTTTCTAATGAGCACAACCGTCACATCTCTTCTCAGAGATAAACCGCCACCATTCTAGCAGGCTTGTTTTCCACTGCATTTTACAGTTTCAGCTTATTTCCTTATTGAATAGAAAACCAGTTTTAATGAATCTCTATTATTCTGTGTTAAGAACATGCTAATAACCTGTAGTCATTTCATTCTTCTCATAAAATCTAGATCACCAATCCTGCATAACCAACTGGATGTCCTCTTAAGTTATCTTCTATTTTTTCTGGACCCACTCCTTCCTGGGATCCTTCCTGGCTTTGATGTACATATGGTTCCTATCCTATATGAACTCTGTGAATGCTCTGTATTCCTCCACCAGATGCGGTGACATGTGTGGTGAATTCCTAATGCTCTATATAATTATTTCACCATAGATAAAAAAACTCTACATTGGTGTCCATCTTCCTCCTTTTACTTGTTGATAAAAAAAAATTCTCGTATTTTTCCACGATGCACAAATTCCCCCCCATCCCTAAAAATTGTGTGTCCTTTGAATATACCCATGTTATGAATGTAATCAAGATCAGTATCCAGGAGTAGTAAAACTCCTTCCCCTCATCTTTTGATTCAATGCAATCCAGTAGGAACTACTTGAGCAAGAAAGGATCCCGGCTCATTGTAGTTCCTTCTACACATTGCTCTACGATAGTTATGACCCATGTTGGGAATTGATCCTTCCTACATTTTTGTAGAAATTTTAATGCTAAAATTTGTGTGGCTATTCAGACTGTGAGGTTGAATATGGTTGGAAAATACAGGCTGTGCACCGATCTGACCATGCAAACATTCACTCACATTTCCTCCAACAATACTCTTTCTATCTAATTATCTCCAAATAATGTTGTAGGGTCCTTCCCCTGAGTAGGAAATCTAGTGATTTTTGTTATCAGGTCTGTATCAATCAAAATTTTCATATCTGTCCACATGCATCCCCCATGGATGTAAGATAGGAGGATTTTGACGTAGGAATTAATTTCAATGTTGCGACCAAAGTGTGGGATGTTGAACAGGTTGAGGAGGCATGCTCGAACCAACCCTCTGGCCCAAACTTGGGTAACTAGGATGATTTTCTCCTTGAGTGGATCTACCTGGAGTTCCAAGTATCTGTAGGGTACAAGTTTAGGGAACTTCTCCACATTGGTAATGTCGTGATCGACATATTTTAGTTGAGGCACCCTCCCCAACATATCTTCATCAATGATGACTACCTTTTGGATGTCTGGGGTCACAATCATATAATTGGGGTTCATCTGCAGTGTGACTAGTGCAGCATCATCCTTCTTGGGAATCATGTAGTCTTGAGGGAACCTCGGTGGCTCTGAGGAGGAGGCATCTAGGGTTTCCTCAATCTCTAATTCGACTGTAAGAGCCCTAGTGCGACTCTTCCTTGGTATCGTTGTTGCTTCTCCTACATAGTTGGGTGGTGCCATTTTTGTATTTAACTCAAATTTGGAATTTACTGAATCTTTGTGCTATTTATCTCTCTCTATGGTCTCTTTTTTTGTTGTAACTGCTAAGTAACAATAACCCACTTTTTTCAGTCTTGGTGTATTTTGTGCCATGCTTCCCACTATCTACCAATTTTTGCACCTTCCCACATGTCTCCTCCTCCCGTAGTGTGAGAGACGCTTATATTAATGGTGTTTTATTTCCAAATCCACTAGTATATTTCCATCCTAGACTTCCCCTCAGTCATGTATATCGATGGCATTTTTCCTTTACTCCCTGTCTTTATGGTAGATTTATGGTTAGTCCTTCTAGTGACTGTATGCATTGTTATCACTGTTGTCTTTATGACTTGTTATTATCTTCCCATAACTGTCATTTCATTCCTTTTTGTACTTGACAACTATCTCTTCATGTGGGATGTTTTACTTACTACTACACACTTGACCATTTTTGTGTTGGGTTTCCCTGGTTGGTGTAGTTTCTCTTCCATGTGTTGTTTCCATTGCCATTCTATATCCATGTTTTTTTTCTCTTGTGCATTTATTCCTATTGTGTATATTGTCTTCCCTCTTGGTAGAGTTTCAGTGAACTATCATTCACTCTATAGTTCAGTATGAATCCTTTAAGTGTTTCCAACTGCACAACACCTACCTCTGTCACCTCCTGGATTACATATGGTCCTAACCAATGCCTATCGAAATTCCTTGGGTACTGCAAAAAATTTCTATCATATACTAATAACAAGTCGCCTACTTGTAATTTTTTCGACTTAATATGTATGTCATGCCAATATTTTTCCCTTTCCTTCTGCACTTGTTGATGGAACCCTATGGAAAATATGTCCTCCTCTGGTTGTACCAATTGTGATAGTCATTCCTATATTTCTCCTGATTCCGACAAATTAGTGATCGCTACGATGTGAAGGCTTGGTAAAATAAATTACATTGCCATTACTGCCTCCTATCCATATACAAACTTGAATGGTGTTTGTCCTATATTCCCATATTACCACAGGGACTCTTAAGTCCGAGTCATCTCTTCCTAAGTTGAGATTTTTTGTTATTTCATTCTCTAAGACTTTGTTGAATGCCTCCACTATGCCATTAGCCTGTGGGTGGTATGACATGATCTTTTGGTGATGGATTTGAAATTATTCGATAAAGGATGCTATGGTTTTATTGATAAACTATGTTCCTTGATCATTCATCAATGTTATAGGACATTCAAATCGAGTTACTATGTTTTCAAACAAAAAGTGCATGACAGTTTCTCCACTGCAATCTGTAACTGGTGCAAATTTCGCGCATCAAGTTACATTTTTTTTTTTGTAATGATGTACCTAGCCTCTGATATCCTTGTTGGTGGGTTAATTGGTCTAATGAATTCGAATAAGCACTTATCAAAATCCTGTAATGTAACATGTGGGTTCAATGGCATCTCGTCCTTTATAGAGTGTTTTCCAACCCTTTGACAAGCATCAGATGTCTGACGGTATTCCTTTACATCATTATGGAGTGTAGGTAACCATAACCTTCCACATAAGACCTTATGCACAATGGATTTCCATGCATAATGTCCTCCCTCTATCCCATCATGTGCTTCTACTAATATAGTTTATATTTCATGTTCGACTACATAACGTTGCAGTATTCCATCTACACCGATTTTATATAATATTCCTACAATGACTTGGTATTCCATAGCCTTTACTACCAACTGCTTCTTCTACATGATCGTCATGTCTGAGAGGGCCATTCATATACTTAGGAATTGTATAATATATGTAAAGTAGTCATCGACCAATTTTACTGAGAATAGTCATGCATATGGTAAGTTGTCGTCCAAGTTTATTGTGTCTTCTCTTGAATGTATGTGTGACATATGGTCGAGCCCTACATTGAATTTACCTAGTTTTACTACTACGTCGAAGTCATAGTCCTAGAAAAATAGTAGCCATATAAAAATCCTCTACCCCAACATTAGTTCACTGACTACATATCATAGTGTAGAATGATATGTATACATATTAAAGTGTGATCCGAAAAGGTAGTGTCTGAATTTATGTAGTGCGTATACCATGGCCAACCCCTCCCATTCTGTGGTGGTATAGTTTTTCTCCATGGTTGACATTTTCCTGCTAGCGAACGTAATGGGGTGATTGTTGTTCCCTTTGCCTGGTTGTGATGATATTTCTCCTAGTACTATAGATGAGGCATATACATGTACATGAAACTCCTTAGTCCAATATGGGAAGATCAAGATTGACATAGTTAATAGTTTGTGTTTCAGTGTGTCCAGTCCTTTGTGGTAGTCATCGTTCCACTGAAACTTAACTTCCTTTTTCAGTTTTTTTTCCATTGGTGTTGTGATCTATGTGTATTCATTAATGAGTTTCTTGTAATAAATTTTGTGTCCCAATGTCACGTGTAGTAGTTTTACTAATGTAGGTGGTTGTATTCCCAAAATTACTACAATCTTCATCGAGTCCACTATTAATCCCTGTTTACATACTACATGTCCTAGTATTCTGAAAGGTTCACAAAAAATAAATTTCTTTAGATTCAATGATATATGATGTTGTCTACACTTTTCCAGCATTAATTTCAAAAATTCCACATGGTCTCACAGTAGGATGAAGATAGTAAAGTCGTCCAAATATACTTCAAGGAATTTATGAATGAACTCCTTAAACACTGCAACAACTACTATGGAAAATATTGTCGGTGCATTATTTAATCCGAAGGGAATTACCATGTATTGGAACCTTCCTCATTCTATTTCAAATGTTGTCTTATGTCAGTCCTCCTACATAATTCTAATTTGGTGGTAGCCTAAGAAACCATCCATGAACAAGCATGATTCTTTTCTTCATACATTCTCTAGTACCTCATCTATAAATGGAGTTGGGAATGAGTCGTGTAGGTATGCATCATTTAGATTTTTGAATTCGACGTAGATTTTGATTCCCCTTATTTTTGTATCCTATACTACCATGGGACTGATCCATTTAGATTCTTCGACTCATTCAATAACTCTCGATTTTAACATGTGGTCCATTTCTTCCTTGAATTCTTTTTATATCGTGGGTTTATTCATTATGGTCTCTGTTTTACCTGTTTAGCATCATGATTAATATGGATTCTCATTTCTCCATCTCACTAGATATCCCCTTCATTTCTAAGAAATTTCTTGGGAATAAGTCCTGGTACTCACACAGTAATTTGACTATTGTTTCTATGGTTAAGTCATCCCAATAGTCTCCTATCTACGAAAACTTCAAATTTTACTATTTTCCAATATTGACCTTCCTTGTATTTATTGGTTATTCATAGATTTTGATTCCATCTCTAGGACTTATACCATTCACTCTCTTTCTGTTTCCTATACATGAACATTCCAAGGATGTTCATAATCCTGATCCTCTTGGGTCAAATGATAGCATTCAAGTAATTTATGTACTTTTATGGAATCATTATGTGCACTACATATCGATATTACTTATGTATATTCTTCTTCATTTCATATCGATCTTACTTCCATCTTTTCTTCTTCATTGAATATTTTATGTTTTATTTCTTGAAGTGTTGTATATATCGAGGGTGACTTATGTTGAAATGTAAATGTTTCTTTGAACCTTTGACTTATGTAACTGCACTCCATTATGTCTCTATGCGAATCCATTTCTAAATACCATTTTTCCGGTACTGTATCAAGAGTATGAATGAATCTGTGCATCCATTACTCCTTGGGAACTACATTTCACTACTTTTCACACTGTTGAGTTTCCTTCACTGATATATTTCCATGTCATGTCTCCCTCTTCGGTATTAAATATTATTTGGATCAGCCTCCTACACTGTTTCCTGTAATGAACCCCAAAATTACCAAAATAAAAAAAAAATTGTTAGGGTCATTATTCGATATTTTCATTTCTTCTTTAACATTTCTTAACGATACTATGTTGGGGTTTAGCATTATTTTTGTTTGTACCATTAGCGTTTAGCATATCCTTGCCAAAAGGAACAAAGACTATAACTTATTCTTATTCTCAAGGGAGGTATTTTGATACCTAAGCGAATGTAACCATACACATATCGTTACTCACCATAGAATAAGTATTCAATTTACGTAAGCTATAAGTATACATACTATGGAAAACAAAGAGTGTGTACTTCTATCCTAGCATCGAAATTAATGGAGTTAAACCCTTGAATTTGTATGAGGGAACGGATTCTATCCATAAGATTTTCGATACATGACAGTGCGATAGTTGAACTAACTAGTTGCATGCTTATTGTTTCCAAGCATTATAACTAAAACTTGACCTAACACTAGTGTGAGGGTTAGTGGACTGGAGAAAAGTATAGGACTCTAACTAGATGACAACCTAGAATGATCTATCATTACAGTGTTCCTAGTCGGATAGTATGTGACTGTCAGGGTGTAAATGATTCCTGCAAAATGGCATTTATGGTAGTCTGTCACACGCCCCTTAGGGCCGTCACTTCTTTAATGTTGTCCAATGAGAATTTTCCACAATGACCTAATCACATGGGCTGGGTACAAATTTCTATTAATGCCATCAACTTAACCAATGGGAAATTTCCCAGGTCTATTATTCATTCGTCTTCTCGGTTCTGTGTAACTTTTTCCCTTTGTTCACCGTGACACCCTGCTTCAGTTTTTTCGTGGTTGCATACTCCAACATTCTGGTGGAGTCAGACTTTCTTTGGTAGATGAGGGTATCGCAGACTTCATATTTCAAATGCTATCATGAGGCAAGGCTTCTCTGGCTGTATCAATCCAAAACTCTCGATTTCAAGAAGGATTTTATGTGTGTAATAGATCTCCCAGGAACAAACCTGTTAGAGTGATTGGCTTGTTTCCCATGGCTGGAGTAGAGTTATTTCTTCCTTGACAGAGGAATTCCACTCATTAGCGTGTGGTGTTGGCTTTGGGTTTTGACTGAAATCTTTGTGTCTTTCTCGGGTCTTCTGTCTTAGTTGGGTATTGGGTTTCCAACTATGGAAGGAATATTTCTATTAGGACTTCCATGTCCTTGGTACTTTTCCTTTTCAACATAGATACGTCAGTAGGGTAAAGATGAAATTTTTTTGATGATACCCTTAGTCTGTTAATTTTGTGTGCACTTATTTTCTGGTGAATTCAACTAACTTCATTCCCTTCAAAGTTATGAAGAATGTTTCTTTCAATCTACATCCTTTCCCTTACTCTATGATGCCTTCGTACCAATATGAATACAATATTATGTTTCTTGTCATTTTTTCTTGATTTCGGGCCTATGGCATCTGGCCGAAGAATTCCCTTGTCTACGACTCTTAAATATTTGAAGTTCTAACTATTTTTATTAAGTCGTATCCAGAGGGAACTTAAATTATTTAAAATTATTTTATTTTCAAGAAGGCTTTTGGTTAAAAATGGGAATGAACTCGTAACCTCGTTCCATGGCCTGATGGGAAAGTTATGTAGTCTCGAATTGACACTATACATCCTTCATTATACTATTTGATTACTGTATGATCAATTTGCTTTCAAAATTTGTTTTAAAAGTTGGGTTTCTAAACTAATTGTGGGTCCCTTTTCACTGCGAGGGTACCCATCAGGGGGTATTTGGCCCCTCCACCCCTCTCGGGTCGGTTGATGACGTTCGCAGGTATGTAAGGAGGAAAACAAATTCTTATTGTAGGTCCCGAGCTAAGCATAGTTCAAACTTTCTTACGTTATTTATTTTATAAATATTTTACCCTGGTAATTTAGTTTATACTCAGCATAAGGATTCTTATTACTAAGGTACTAATCGAAAATATTCTTGGTCTTCTTAAAGGTTTGGTGTGTATGAGAATCTTCGGATCTTGGACCCCGACATATGCAAAAGGTATTCGAGTTCCTTTTCTTTCAGTACTCTCAGGGTTTTATCATTCCAGGTTCTAGCCAAACGAAAGTAACAACTCTGACTTAGAATATCGTTTTTATGGAAGTTCATTCCATACTCCTGTAGTGATTGATTATGAGTATATTTAGTGGTTACAAAGGTGTTTCACTGTTGGAAAGGATTAAACGCAGTCCTCATGTTGAGTTGAATGTGTCTATGATTACTGGCCTGATTTTCAAAATATATAAAAGTTTTCATATTGAGACACATGATTCTTCTCCTGTGCACTTTTAATGAACAATATGTGTAAAGGAACATTCCAGGCATAGGGTTACTCAGATATTCTATTCTTTTGTTTTAAGAAGTGAAATAAAATGTTGTTATGAAAGATCAATTTCTAGCTATGATCACTATGGCATTGGATTGCTCATTTCGTTTATGTAATCGTTATCTATTTAAATATGCAATATGCATATTAAGTGAATCTGGAACCTTACACAGCTAGCTATATATCTATACACCTATATATATTATATATATAAATATATAGAAGCTTCCTATTTCATATGTTCATTCTATATTCTATTTCATTTACACAGGCTGTCCATGTATAACTATTTGGTATCATTTATATATATTTAAACTATAGTACTATATGGTCATTTTCTATTGTAGGTCATCTTTCCAAGTTTCAATAATGTTTGTACAGTTTGATTTTCTCATTGTTTATGCAACCCGTGTATTAAATTTGTAGCACGAATATCTGTAGCATAAATCTAACTTTCAAGTTTACTTCCCGAGTTATCCTTACCCAAGGAGTGCAATGAAACTGTAAGAATTATACTATATATTACTTCATTACATCAATATACAATTCAATAGATCAATTTGTCCACAATTTGAGAGAGGGCTTACAAGGATATCTTTGTTCATATGTTTAAAATCCCAGATTTACTTTCAAAAATTCCTTTAGTGTTTGCACAGTCTTTAGTTTACTACAAGACTGAATATCTAGTTATATATGAATCACATGTCTGGTACCATATTGAAATGGTATTCTATTTAATGTAGATGTATCTCTTAATATTTCCCAAAAATAAATTTCATTCCCAGCCAAGATACATAGACAGTTTTACCCAATGCCTATAGATAAATTGTAAGGGTTTATCCCAAAGTTCATCCTATTTCAACATAACTTAATAAACATAACAATTCATCCAGATCTAATAGATACATACTATCAATCGATATTTCAAGAAAACATTTGACTAGAGAAGAAGTGGATAGACATATCTGAACAATTTTCAGACAACGAATGGAACAACCCAGTTCCTCCCAACCTTAGAACGGGGAAGCCAATTTACTTGACCTGTTCATCCCCTAGCCTGACCATGAATCCATGACGAAAAACTTAGAAATCCTCCTCAGTAGTAGTCCTTCAGTTTTAGCAGTTTCTCCTTGCCTCACATTCAGAGAGTAGCGTTAATAACAACAAGAGATAATTCCTTTTCCCCAACATACTAGGTAGCATCCTGCCTCCTCCCATATACTATATATCCTAAAAAACAATTATGCCTAGGTCTTTTCCCTTTGGGAATTTTCGCATCTTTCCAAATCCTTGATTTTCAGGGGCTGCCAATGGCCAAATTCTTGATTTTCCACTTGTCACATTCAGCCCTGAGGTAGTTCCAACATGTTCCCCTCCCATGGAGTCATGGTCAGTTGATTTTAACCTGGTTGTTCCATTTGTCCATCAATAATAAATATAAAATATTTTATTTCATACAAGTGTCATAATCAAATAGTTAGTTGGGTCAAATCAGATCTCTACCCAACAGTCATAATCAACAATTACAATTAACTAAATTTGAAATTCTGAATTTCGATAAATGGCAATAATTTTCCAATTTCAAATTTACTGAAAATGGAAATAATTTCCTAAGCAATTTCAGACTTAAAAGTAATTTATTTTTGGGGATGTTACATCCCTTCCGCCTTCAATAAAAAACTTTACTCAGTGTTCGTTCCTTTGTTAGAAAAACATTGGATGAGATTTCTGCAAATCTCCTTCCAACTCCCAAGTGGCCTCCTTAGGACTAAAGTGCTTCCATTGCACTTTTACCTGGGTGACGACTCTGTTCCGAAGTGCTACTTCTCTCTTGTCCAGAATGCACAGAGGTTCCACTTGGAACTCGCCTTCTGGTTCCACCTCCACCAAGTTCCAATCGATCATATGAGTAGGGTCATAAAAATAATTCTTTAACAAAGAAACATGAAATACATTATGAATTTTTAGATTGACAGGAAGTGCAAGTTGGTATGATACGGGTCCAATTCGAGCTAGGATATCGAAAGGGCCACAAAAAATGGGTGCCAACTTGGCATAGTTCCCTATCTTTAGTGAGATTTTTTGGGATTTTACTTTTAAATAGACGTGGTCTCCCACTTGAAATTATAGGTGTCTTCTTTTCAGGTCCGTGTAACTTGTATGTCTGTCCTGCACCTCTTTTAAGTTCTATTGTATTTTTCTTACCATGCTCTCCATTTCCTGGAGCATCTCTGGTCCCACCATGATTCTGTCAACTGGGTTATCCCAGCTAATCGGAGTTGTACACTTTCTACTATACAGTACTTCAAAAAGGCTCATCTTAGCCAAAGTTTGGTAACCATTGTTGTATGCAAATTCCACCAAGTGTAGGTAGTCTTCCCACTTGCTTGGTTTTGTTCTTACGTACATGCGTAGCATATCTTCCACGATTTGGTTTTTTCGTTCAGTCTGCCCATCTGTTTGTGGATGATAAATTGTGTTGAAATTCAAGTTAGTATTTAACCCTGCAAACAATTCTTTCCAAAAAAAGACGTAAATTTTATGTCTCTATTCAAAATCACCATTTTAGGAATACCATGCAGTCTAAAAATTTCTTTCATGAATATTTCAGCGATGTTAATAGCTTTAAAATTAGGCTTTACAGGAATAAAGTGTGCATACGTACGAATCTTATCAATTACCACCATAATTGAATCATTATGTTTTTTATTTATAGGAAAACCTGTGATAAATTCCAGTGATATAGTGCCCCATTTCCATTCTGGCATGGATAAGGGCTGCAACATACCTACTGGATGTTTGTGTTTAGCTTTTACCTCCTGACAATATTAACACTTATCTAAGTATTCTATTATTTCTCCCTTCATATTAGGCCAATAAAATAACTTCCTTAGTGATGTTATCGTTTTCTTGTATCCTGGATGGCCAAAATATGGTTTCTTCTGTACTTCATCCAAAAATGTTAATTTTAATTCTACTGAATCTGGTATGTATATTCCATTTTTAAATCGTAGTAGACCATTTCTGTCCAAACTCAAATCTGTTTTATTTGAATTTTCTATATTGTTTTGTAATTTTGCCACTGTTTTAGTGTAATTTTTGTTGTTATTACCTGCTACCTTTATCCTCTGCCCAAGATCGTTTTCTTCCCTGCTAATGTTTATTTCAAACAGTCCATGAACTCTTCTACTTAAAGCATCAACCACCTTGTTTTCCTTACCCTTTATATGTCTTACCTAAAAGTCAAATTCGCTCAAGAAGGCCAGCCATCTTGCTTGCCTTGAATTAAGGTCTGGTTGACTAAACACTAATTTCACACCATTGTTATCCATCAATAACATAAAAAAAATTCCCATTAAGTAGTGTTGCCACATCTTTAAGGCATGTATTACAGTTGCCAACTCTAAGTCACGAGTGATGTAATTTCGTTCGTGATCCTTTAGTTTTCGAGATTCATAAAAAATCGCATGCCCTTCTTGAGTTAGGACACCACCTAGTCCTTCTTTACTCGTATCCACACAAACTGTGAAGTCTTTACTTGGATCTACTACCTTTAAAATGGGCATGGTCATTAGCAATTCCTTTAACTTATTAAAACTATCATGACATTTCTACAACCAGTTAAACTGAGTTCCCTTCTTTTGTAATGATGTGATCGGGTATGCAATCTTGGAAAATCCCTCTATAAATATGCAGTAAAATCTTGTTATTCCCATGAATGACCAGATGTCCTCTACATCCTTCGGAATCAGCCATTCCATGATGGCTCTTATTTTCTCAGGATCGTCTGCAATACCTTCCTCAGATATTACATGTCCTAGGTACTTTATTTTCTTATGATAAAAGTCACATTTATCAAATTTGGCATACAGTTTGTGTTTTCTCAAAGTTTGCAGGACTATCCTTAGGTTCTCTTCATGTTCTTCTTATGTTTTAGAATACACTAGGATATCGTCAATAAATACCAAAACAAACTTGTCCAAGTACTGACTGAAAATATTGTTCATTAAACGCATAAATGTGGTTGGTGCGTTAGTGAGTCCAAACGGTATAACAACAAATTCATATTGTCCATCTCTCATTTTGAATTTTGTTTTACTTATGTCCACATATTTTATTCTAACCTGGTCATAACCAGATCTTAAATCCAATTTAGAAAAAATCTTTGCCCCACCTACTTGATCGAACAGATCATTGGTCCTAGGTAATGGGTACTTGTTCTTAACAGTCATTTTCTTTAATTGTTTGTAATCTATGCATAACCTTAGACTTCCATCCTTATTTTTAATAAAAAGAACTGGTGCTACCCATGGTGAGAAACTTGGCTGATTGTAGTTCTTGTCCAATAGTTCTTGTAATTGAATTTTTAATTCTGTTAATTCCGTCAATCTCATTTGGTAGGGTGCTTTAGATATAGGGCATGAACGAGATAATAGGTCGATAGAAAATTCTATCTCCCTCCTTGGGGGTAATTCAGGTATCTCATCAATAAACACATCATTGAAATCATGAAAGGTGACAAAATCCTCCAATCTAGGTTTATTTTCTTTTTCCAACAATTTTGTTACTTGGATAGCATAAATCTGACAACCCTTTCTCATGCATTCCTTAAATTACATTTTTGAAATCTATCTAACTGAGATTGGTTTTTGTATACCTTGAATTATCTTAACAGTGTCGTTTTCGTCTTTATACTTGAGTGATTTTCCATAACAATCTAACACTTCTTTGTTCCTTTCTAACCAATCCATTTCGATAATTACGTCATACGACCCTAGCAGTAGAATGCTCAAATTGGTCTTTGTGTTTTTACCACCTAAACTAAACTCACAATTCGAAATAAAATCGACTACTTTTATTTTCATTCTTGTTGCTAGTTGTACTAGCCAAGATTTTGCATGTCTTGTTTTATTAAGTTTATTTGAATCCACTATACCAGGAGCAATATAACTCAACGTAGCTCCAGGATCAATTAAAAAAGAAATATGTGTGTTATTAATTTTACCTTCAATTTCCACCACAGAGGACTGGTGGTCAGCTTGTCGGCCATCCACGACTGCATTGATCCGATGTAATCTTCTGCCTACATCCCCCACTGTAGAGGCTTCCTGTAGATTTTGAACCATAGTTATAGCTACTGAAGTCAAATGTGGACAGTTCCTCCTTAGGTGAGGTTCTCCACATTCCCAGCATTTTAATGGTTCATGGGGACTATCCCCAAACTTCTTTGTTCCCAGATTTACTAGTTTACTGCCTCCTTGTGTGTTCTGATTGTTGGAGTGAAAATATTTCCTTGGGAAACTCTTTGCTACATTTCGATAAGGAGCTGGTTGATATCCCTTCTTCCACTAGTTCATTCGGTCTTGTTTCTTGTATTTCCAAGCCTTGGGAAATTATGACCATTGTTTGTATTGATCGTAACACATTCAGGCTTTCCTGAAAACTTCGCGCAAGGACTTGGGATTATCAAAATCAATTTTGTCCTTATAGGACTATGGTAAACAACTTAGGAACCGATGGATTTTCACTTTTTCCTACCTGATATAAGGCACGAACCTTAGTAATTCCATAAATTTGTTTATCAGATCATCCATAGCCATTTGAACGAGTCATAGCTCATAAAATTCTTTGGTTTTTCTTTCATAGTAACTTTCAAATAGGTACTATTTCTTAAAGTATTTCTTAAAATCCAACCATTCCATCTGTTTTTCCTTTAGGCCTTTGGCCAACTTCAGGTCTTGTCACCATATGCTAGCCTTCCCTTTTAGATTATACATGGCCATTCTAACCTTCATATTGCTGGAATAGTTGTATATCTGGAAATACTTCTTGATGTCTAATAACCATGCTTCAGCTTCCTCCCCTATTCTAGATTCCCTGTCAAAGGTAGATGGTTTGATTTTCTTAAACTCTCCCTCAAGGTGATCTACTTGTTTCCTTTTCTTCCTGTTTTTGTTATATCTCCAACTGAAGGTGCACCTTCATATGAGTTGTCCCCTTTTTCTGCTTCAGGACCAGAATTATTGGAGGCCCTTTTACTGACCTCTTATTCCTGGTTATCATCCTTTGAGATTTTCCTTGTCACTATAATTCGTAGCAGGACTTCATTTATTTCCTATTGTTCTTGCTGCACTTTTTTCAGTTTCTCATTGTCTACTTTGAAAACTTACAACTCAACAATCTGATTTCTCATAGTTTCCAAAACTTCGTTACATGAAATTTCATCACTGTGATGCCTCTGATCTTTAGGAGACCTTTGTTCAGGATTCTCCTCAAGTCTAATCTCTGCTTCATCCTGTGTTGCCATGATTAGAACAAATTTGTTTTTTTTTGTTTGTAACAATAATTATTTTGTTAGTTTTACATAAACAGGAAAATATATGCTAAGTAAAATATTTTGTCCTTGCTCAAGGTCCAAGTGTTGTAACCTTTTCTCTGATACCATATGTAATGAACCCCAAAATTACCAAAATAGAAAAAACTTTGTTAGGGTCATTATTCAATATTTTCATTTCTTCTCTAGCATTTCTTAACGATACTCTGTTGGTGTTTAGCATTATTTTTCTTTGTACCCTTAGCATTTACCATATCCTTGCCAAATGGAATGGAGACTCTAACTCCTTCTTATTCTTAAGGGAGGTAGTTTGATACCTAAGTGAATGTAACCATACACATCTAGTTACTCACCATAATATACGTATTCAATTTACGCAATCTATAAGTATATACATACTATGGAAAACAAAGAGTGTGTACTTCTAGCCTAACATCGAAATTAATGGATTTAACCCCTCAAATTTGTATGAGGGAATGAATTCTATCCATAAGATTTTTGACACGTGATAGTGAGACAATTGAACTAACTAGTTGGGTTCTTATTGTTTCCAAGCATTAGAACTAAAACTTGAACTAGCAGTGGCGTGAGGGTTAGTGGACTGGATAAAAGTATAGGATTCTAACTAGACGATAACCTAGACTGATCTTTCATTACAATGTTCCTAGTCAGATAGTATGTGAATGTCAGGGTGTAAATGAGTCCTGCAAAATGGCATTTATAGTAGTTTATCACATGCCCCTTCGGACCGTCACTTATTTAATGGTTTCCAATGAGAATTTTCCACAATGCCCTAATCACATGGGCTGGGTACAACTCTATATTAATCCCATCAACTTAACCAATGGGGACTTTCCTAGGTCTATTATTTATTCATCTTCTCGGTTCTGTGTAAATTTTTCCCTTTGTTCACCATGACACCCTGATTTAGTTTTTTCGTGGTTGCATACTCTAGCGTTCTAGTGGATTTGGGCTTGCTCATGTAGACGAGGGTATGGCGGACTTCATCATTCGAATTCTATCACGAGGTAAGGCTTCTCTGGTTGTATCAATCCAAAACTCTCGATTTCAAGAAGGATTTTTGTGTGTAATAGATCTTCCGAGAAAAAAATTGTTAGAGTGATTGGCCTATTTCCCGTGGCTGGAGTAGAGTTATTTCTTCCTTGACAGAGGCATTCCAAGGGTCTCCCACCATCTTGCAAGGGTGGATTTCAATACAATTTTCAATACCAGTAGTCGTTGTTTCTTGTGTACCTATTCCTCAATTTTTTGTACAGATGTTTCTATATCCGTTAAGCCATCATACTTGGGCAGGTTTAACAATTGTGACATTGCCATGCATGGGCATCATCGTATTGAGACGTCATGCATCCTCTATTTCCATTTTTCCATACCTTCTTCTAAGTATGATGTACATGAACTATTGTTTTTCCAACTTAGTGTGCCATATGCAGTGGGGTTAACATAATCCTCCATCCTTGTAGTCATGTTGTACAGGTGATCAATTTCATCGCCCCATGCTGGTTCTATGTACCACCTTCCTTATTTTGGGTCTAATGGTGTGTTACACATCAAAATGCCACACTTAATTACCTCTCCCTAACTGTCACAATTGTCGTAAAACTGTCATATGCACCTTGTTAAGTGTTGCACACACCTTGACACTATGAAAGAACATATGTCACAATCTCTAGTCAATGAGGAGGAAAAATATATCATATGAAAATCAAAATACTATGTGCACATGAATTATTTATTAATATTCATAAAAAGAAAATTAATTTAGTGTGAGAATCCACCTCACATTTAGTTTCCTAATCTCAAGGAGAGGTTGAGAATATCATGGATGGTTGAAATATTTTCTCAAAACAAAATCTTAATTTGGTGGATCTTTAGAGAAATTTCCTCCTTAAAATCATTGAGAGATATTTTCTCCCTAAAATCCTTGAGAGATATTTTCTCCCTAAAAATCTTGGAGATCCCATTTTAGTGGATCTAGTGAGCTATCTTTTCCATGGTGGTTAAGCCTCCAAATTGTATATAATGAGGGATTTCCATGGAGACAAGGAGGAATATTAGAGGTATCAAACCTTTCATTCTGGAGGAAGCTTGGAGATATCAAATTTATTATCATGGGATTCATGCAAGGGTTGTAAGAGGAGAACTTGGTGGAGTTGCAAATGACATCATTCATGAATTTCTGTTACGGAAATATTCCCCCGCGGAAAGGTGAACTTTCCCTTGGATTATTGATCCCTATACCAAGATAGAAACAATCATTTGGACACTACCCTTCCTATAAACTCATTTTTCTTATCCAAAAAGAGAGGAGAAGTTAAACTAGGATGTACTATGTTTATGATGCTTGTCTTGGTGGATTTTGTGTCATGCTTACCACTGTCTACCAATATTTGCACCTTCCCACGTGTCTCCTCCTCCCATAGTGTGACAAGCACGTATATTAATGGTGTTTTATTTCCAAATCCACTAGTATATTTCTGTCATGGACTTCCCCTCAGTCATGTGTATCAGTGGCATTTTCCCTTTACTCCTTGTCTATATGGTAGATTTATGGTTGGTCCTTCTAGCGGCTATATGCGTTGTTATCTGTAGCACCACTTTTCACTCACTACTGTGTAGGTGTTACTACGCGGAATAACAACATTCCCACTCACAATTAATCACATGCATTCAAAACAAGTTAAACACATTCAACACAGAGTAATCATACAATATACTGCCATAATCAACAATCAATACTATTTAACATCAATTCATATACACAACATAATACATGATGATTATAATACACATAGATATAGAAGCATAATTAAAGCATCATCTAGTACTTATCTTTGAACAGTGGTAGATTCCACCAACCAAGTGCAGGCCTTCCACGAACCTCCCAGCCTTAGACCGCACTGCTCATCAGCTTAATAGTGGATCACCCCCGAGCTAGGACTAAGCTCCATCCCAAGACAAGGAATCCTAGGCTAGGCTGAGGTTACAGGGAAACAACACATAGCCACAAGGATGGAATTCTCTCCCAGGAACCTCTCATGCTCACTGCCCGCAGACCCTCATTCCCCACATGCCTATTCCACCCCAGGAGTATACACCTTCTCTGTCACCTGGACAGTCCTTCGGCTGCTAACCTCCCTTGCCTTAGGTTATAGCAACAAGATGGACCAGAAGTCTCTGAGCTCTGTGGCAGCTACAAGGTTCCTTCCAGGAGTTCTCTCCTTCCTCTGTACAGTCTCTCTCCTAGAGAGAGTGTTTCTCCACTGGCTAACAAGCCACACGCAGTCCAGCACTGCGTGGCCACAACAATCAACAGGGACAAATGATGTGGCTTTCCTACAGGCTCAACAATGTCTAAATGGCTCACGATCATGACTTTGGGATAGAGACCCCACGCATAGGCTCAATCTCAGATAAAGGATACACATGGATTCTCCAGACGAACACAGGTTTTTCAGTTCAGAATATGTACGAGGTTTTTCTATAGAGGTTGGATCCATCGTACCGCTCAGAGCTGTATGCACTTAGGCCATTGGGTGGTATGGAGGAGAACCCCCATCACGTCTCATCTTTGCCATTTTATTTTCATGGGTCGAGGCTGACACTTATCGCCCTAGAAACTACATGCGTTTACCCAGCATGCATCACGTTCCTCATGGTTAGGAACTTAGGATAAAACATGAAATGCTCATGCCTTTTTGGAATAGTATTAAAATATTATTCCCAAGGTTGAAGCCCCCTAGGCTTAACACTTAGCCCCCTTTTCCCACCTTCCAGCCCTAATCCATTCCCTTCTCTGTGGAATCTCATTCCCCCTTCACTCATTCATCGTGGTCGGTCTGCACCTAGCATTGTTTACAAATTTTTATTAATGTGTTCTGCATGATTACATATACAACAACAGGCTTCTGGCCTTCAACACTTAGGCTCCCTAGCCTAACAAACACATAAGCCACTAGCTTATAAAACCTTGGATCACCAGCCTATAAAACATAATTACAATTTCTTTCAGAACATGATTTACAACAGGGCTCAGCCTTGGGGACACTACAATCCCCCTCCCCTTATTTCTGCACTGTCCTCAGTGCAACTTACACTGTCTCTGCAAGCCTTTCAAAATTTTCAAAAAGATGTGGGTACTCTGCCCACATAGCATCTGCATGCTCCCATGTTGCGTCCTTAGGACCATACCAGGTCCACTAGACCTTTACAAGCTCTATAGTTCGATTCCGGAGCTGTTTTCTTTTTCTGTCCAATATGCACATAGGATGCACTTGCAAGACACCTTCTGGTTCCACCTGAATCACATTCCAATCGATAACATGATTAGCATCAAGTACATATTTCTTAAGCAGTGAAACATGAAACACATTATGTACAGTCAGAGATGCAGGTAATGCAAGCATGTATGCAACTAACCCAATCCTTTCCATGATCTCAAATGGCCCACAAAATCTTGTTTCCAATTTGGCGGAACTTCCCAACTTCAAGGAATTCCTGTTAGTCCTCACTTTCAAGAAAACATGGTCACCCACTTTGAATTCTCTATGGGTTCTGTTACTATCAGCGTAACTTTTCTGCCTATCTTGGGCAACTTTTAGATTCCATTTAATTTTTATCATTTGATCTTCCATCTCTTTGAGCAGTTCAAGCCCAACGAATGCTCTGTCAACTGGATTATCCCAACTCATTGGAGTCTTGCACTTTCTCCCATAAAGTGCTTCGAATGGGCTCATCTTCAATGATTCATGATACCCATTATTGTAGGCGAATTCTACCAAATGCAGGTAGTCTTCCCACCTTGATGGTTTATCCATCACATACATCCTCAGTATGTCTTCTATTACCCTGTTCACCCTCTCTGTCTGACCATCAAACTTAGGATGATACGCTGTACTAAAATTCAGATTCGTTCCGAATCCTTTGAATAGTCCTTTCCAGAAATTTGAAGTGAATTTCAGGTCCCTATCAAACACAATTGTCTTGGGAATTCCGTGCAAGTGTGCAACTTATTTTAAAAAGATATCACCAACATCAGCTGCCCTGTGGGTGGTTTTCGATGGAATAAAATGGGCAGCTTTAGTAAGCTTTTCCACCAGCACCATGATTGAATCATGCTGCTTGCTTGTTCTAGCTAGTCCAGTGATAAAATCCATTGTTACCACATCCCATTTCCATTCAGGAATGGGTAAAGGCTGCAACAACCCTTCTGGGTGCCTATGCTTAGCCTTAACCTTCTATCACTCTATACATCTGATGATGTATTCAGCGATTTCCTTCTTCAGACCCGGCCAAAAGTAATGGCTTTTGACTGCTGCCACAGTTTTCTGGTATCCGGGATGTCTAGCATAAGCCACGTTATGCAATTATTTCAGAATTGCTAGCTTCAAATCTTGGACATTGGGTACATACACTCTGTTTTTATACATAAGTAAGCCATCAGTTCACAAGGTGTAACTTTCCTTGGTCTATGGTCTCTCACGCTGTTGTAGCTTTTCTACTAAACCTTTGTACTACAAATCAGCATTTCCAGCTTCCAAAATTCTGTCTTTAATATCAGTCCTATACATGTTAATGGTTTTATCATGTAATTCATGCACTTTTCTGCTCAGTGCATCAAACACCTTATTTTATTTCTCTTTGATATGCTTGATATTAAATTCATATTCACATAGAAACTCTAGCCATCTGATTTTCCTGACATTTAAAGTTGACTGATCAAATAAATACTTCAGACCGTTATGGTATGTTCTCAACTCGAATCGTTTCCCCATGAGGTAATGTCTCCATTTCCTCAAGGCGTTGATGACTGCTGCTAGCTCTAAATCGTGAGTGGCATAATTCCTCTCATGCTCCTTCAACTTTCGGGACTCGTAACAAACTACAAATCCCTCTTGGCTGAGAACTCCTCCCAGTCCCTCCTTACATGCATCAGTGCACACTATGTAATCCTTATTTGGATCTGTAATCTTCAGGATTGGAGCATTGGTTAGCATCTTCTTCAATCGTTGGAAGATGCTCTCACATTCTTCCGTCCACTGGAACTTATTCTTCTTCCTTTGCAAGGAAGTGATAGAATGAGCTATCCTTGAGAATCCAGCTATAAACCTTCTATAGTATCCTACTAGACCCATAAAAGATCTAACTTCCGCTACATTCCTTGGCGCTGACCATTCTCGAATGGCCTCAACCTTTTTAGGATCCACAACAATCCCTTTCTTTGATATAATGTTCCCCAAGTAATGAATCTTCCTTTGATAAAATGAGCACTTGCTCAGTTTTGCAAACAGCTGGTGTTCTCTCAACACCTGCAGCACCATTCTCAGGTGTTTCTCATGTTCTTCCTTTGTCTTGGAATACACCAAGATATCGTCCAGGAAGACTATGGAAAACTTGTCCAAATAATCTCTGAACACTCCATTCATTAAGCACATGAAAATAGCAGGCACGTTGGATAGCCCAAACGACACCACTGTGAACTCATAATGACCGTACCTTGTTCTAAAGGCGGTCTTGTTGATGTCCTCATTATTTATTCTCATTTGGTGATATCCTGATTGGAGGTCTATTTTTGAAAATATTTTCGCATCCTTCAACTGATCAAAAAGATCATTGATCCTTGGGAGAGGATACTTGTTCTTGACAGTTACCTTATTCAACTACCAGAAATCAATGCACAACCTCAATGTCCCATCCTTCTTCTTCACGAATAGGACCAGGGCACCCCACAGTGACATGCTGGGGTGAATGTATCCCTTCTTTAGTAGCTCTTTGAGCTACAATTGCAACTATTTCAGCTCTGGTGTACTCATTCTATAAGAAGCCTTCGAAACTGGAGCTGCTCCAGGAATCAAATTTATAGAAAAATCGATGTCCCTCTTCGGAGGTAGTCCAGGTACCTCCTGAAATATGTCCTTGAACTCTTTGAGTACCTTGTGGTCTTCTAGATTCAAGACTACATATCGGGATGCTTCTTCCACCCCAGCTGCAAATAATTGACAGCCTTTCTGGTAACATTTCTTCAGCTGAATGGCTAAGATTTCCCTAATAGCCACAGCTCTAGGAATTCCTTGGACTGTTACCTAATTTCCCTCTTCGTTCAGGAATGTAAACCTCTTGTTATGGAAGTCCAGAAGGGCATGGTGTTGGTCCAACTAGTCCATCCAAATTAAGCAATTGTATGAGCCTAAAGGTAGAATGTTCAATTCAGCCTTAGTGCTCATTCCTTTCATGTCTACTAAACATGACTTAACCAATTCAGTGACCTTCCTTTTGGTTCCTATGGCCAACTTCACTAGCCAAGAATTTTCATGTTTGCTTTCTGTTAAATGCAAACTTTCCACCACTCTAGGATCTATATAACTATGGATAGCCCCTGAATCAATTAAAATAACAAGTGGTCGGTTGTTGATCGTACCTTCCACTTCAATCATGTGCGATTGAAATTCTACTTGTTTGTTGTCTAGGGATGCGTAGATCCTCGGCATTATGATGCCCATATCCTCCACTGTTTCATCTTGCTGAATAGTATGGATAGTTCTCGCTTTATCCTTTCTGTGGGGGCAATCTTTGTACCTATGATTCCCTTTACAACCCCAACACTCCATAGGTGGTGGTCTTGGCATCTGCTCACTCCCTTCAACTTTCCTGGGCTCTCTAAAAGATGACTATCCCCAAGGACTGTTCCTGAAAAAGGGAGGCTTGTTTCCCTTCTGCCTCTATTCTTTCTTAAACCTCTTCTAGTCATCCCAAGCCTTCTGAAAGGTAGGCTTTTCTCTTTGTTGTTCGTATAAGCATTTCTCCCTTCTTATGGTTTCTTCCATGGTCTTAGGATCGTCATATTGAATCTTGTCACCAATGGAAGGTGGCAGTCCACTCAGATACCTCTAAATTTTGACAGCCTCATCTTTGATGAACGAAACATACTTCAGTAGTTCCAGAAAACTTCATTCATACTCATCAATGGTCATGCTGCCTAACTTGAGTTCGAAGAACTCCTTCATCTTTCTGTCATAGTATCTTTTGGTCAGGTATTTCTTCTCGAAATACCTCTTAAACTCCTTCCACGTGACCTCTTTCTCTCTGATGTGTTGCACCTACACCAACTGATCCCACCACATGGATGCTTTTCCTTTCAGTTGGTACATTGCAATTCTTCCCTCTGCATGGGAAGAATAATTTTGCAGTTGGAAGTATTTCTTCATACCCAACAACCATGTTTTGACATATTCTTCCTTCTTATGTTCACCATCGAATGTAGGTGGTTTAATATTGTTGATTTTCCCCTTTCAATTCATCCCTTCCATATTTTCGGTGTTTTCTGGTAGGGGACAGGCTTGAACTACTATGTGTCTCCTTGCCAAAATGATTCGGGGAGAGATGGTAATGTCTTCTACCACTCCTCGATCTTCTTCTACTCTTAGGGGTTCTGACACTTCTTGATTTGCTTGTGTCACTCTCTTTTTCCAATTTCTTTTCTATTCTTTCCAGGCTCTTCAACATTTTTAAGTTGAATTCACCCTGTCGATCCCTGATTTTCATGAGCTTTCGGCTATCATCTCTGCAAGCCTGGTCATCTGTCTGCAATTTTTTCAATGAGTTTCATCATGCGTCCCTCTTTATCTATCTCTTTTCTGTGCCCAATAGAGTTTGTTCCTTTGACTCCCAAGTTGACATCCTTTCCTTGTCTTTCATCTTCTGTTTCAGAGGCAATCTACACCTCTTCCAATTCCATACTTGGCATTAGTTTTCGGCTGTCCTGACACTCGTTGAACTCTGCACACATAGCGTGTAGTCAACCGAAGTTTGTCAGGCCCTTAAACCTTCAAGAAAACTTACAACATTCATAAGCCAACATGAACAAGAAAATTTTTTTGACTTCACAAAGTTTTCTGGGCTCTATCCGGCTCTGCAAATTCTGGGACTTCAGAACTTCGAAATATTGGTCCACGAAGATCCAATAGTTAAATATTCATAACCAAAGTCACCCTTTCGCAACTCGCGATCTTGCGAGTTCGTGAGTTGAAGACCCTCGACTCATTTCATCCAAACACCGATACCCGAGATGCGATACGGGTATGACTCCCTCCTTGCTAGTGCCTGCTACACATGACCATAGGCTAGGGCTAAGTGCTAGCACTTCTTTGCCAACTCACAACTTCACGATTTGGAGTGTTGAGCCTTCATGCTCCTCCTTTGCGAATTCCGAAATCGTGAATTACTTTATTCTCCGGGCCCACAGCACAGCTATTTCCCTTCACCATAGTGGCACGTGGTACATTCAAGAGGGTCCACGTCACCTTCGGTGATGTCTTCTGGTCCCACCACTCTCACCTGTATTCTCGACTCAATGGCATGTGTTACACATTCATGCGCCCACATCCATTCCAAGCAAAATCCAACAATTAGGTCCCCTATTAGATCTACAATGCATATCTTTTCGGCGTTTTGGGGTTTTCGGGCATCGGGAGTTCGTGCACCCCACATCTCGAACTTCCATCTGCCGAAATACTGAAAAACAAAATATGGTTTACTCCTACATTGAATCGAACAGTCAACTCCCTTCCTACAGTCTACGGTGTAGATCGTTTTGGGATTTCAGGTTTCAGGTTTTTGGAGGTGTTTACCTCCCTCACTTCCCATCTCTCGACTTTGTGAAATCTGAAAGGTTTCATGACTAACTCAAGCACAAATCCTCCATATCTAACGGTCGAGACTTCCTCTCAGATCTACCACGTAAATCTCCACGGTTTTTTGGGTTTTTGGGATTTCACGTATCGTGATTCCCACACTCCTGTGCATTTCAAAAGGGATTTTAATCCCTGTGCACATTTTCCAGATCCGATGGTCATGAGGTTTCACCTTCCCTCTTGAATAGATTCTAAGGCTCCAGCACTGTTGGTGTGGATTCCTCTCTCCCTTTGGCCATAGACCACACCGGCTACGGTTTCGCACACCGCTATACCTCCTAAGCTTTCTAGGGTCCGAAATTGGTCCTCCAGACACAATTTCTCCTCACACCCTCGGTCCAAAGACCACTCAACTGGCCCATCTAAGCTCAGTTTTGAAACCTTGGCTCTGATACCAAGTTGTAGCACCACTTTTCACTCACTACTGTGTAGGTGTTACTACACAGAATAACAACATTCTCACTCACAGTTAATCACATGCATTCAAAACAAGTTAAACACATTCAACATAGAGTAATCATATTATTTACTACCATAATCAACAATCAATACTATTTAACATCAATTCATATACACAGTAGAATACATGATGATTATAATACACAGAGATAAAGAAGCATAATTAAAGCATCATCTGGTACTTATCTTTGAACAATGGTAGATTCCACCAACCAAGTGCAGGCCTTCCACGAACCTCCTAGCCTTAGACCGCACTGCTCATCAACTTAATAGTGGGTCACCCCCAAGCTGGGACTAAGCTCCACCACAAGATAAGGAATCCTAGGCTAGGCTGAGGTTACAGGGAAAAAACACACAGCCACAAGGATGGAATTCTCTCCCAGGAACCTCTCACGCTCAATGCCCATAGACCCTCATTCCCCACATGCCTGTTCCACCCCAGGAGTATACACCTTCTCTGTCACCTGGATAGTCCTTTGGCTGCTAACCTCCCTTGCCTTGGGTTACAGCAACAGGTCAGACCAGAAGTCTTTGGGCTTTGTGGCAGCTGCAAGGTTCCTTCCAGGAGTTCTCTCCTTCTTCTATACACTCTCTCTCCTGGAGAGAGTGTTGCTCCACTGTCCAACAAGCCACACGCAGTCCAGCCCTGCGTGGCCAAAAAAATCAACAGGGAAAACTGACGTGGATTTCCTACAGGCTCAACAATGGCCGAATGGATCATGAGCATGACTTTGGGATAGAGACCCCATGCACAGGCTCGATCTCAGATAGAGGATACACACGGATTCTCTAGACGAACATAGGTTTTTTAGTTCATAATATGTATGAGGTTTTTCTGCAGAGGTTGGATTCGTCGTACCACTCAGAGCCGTATGCACTCAAGCCATCGGGTGGTATGGAGGAGAACCCCCATCATGTCTCATCTTCGCCATTTTATTTGCATGGGTCAGGGCTGACACTTGTCTCCCTGGAAACTGCATGCGTTTACCCAGCACGCATCACCTTCCTCATGGTTAGGAACTTAGGATAAAACATGAAATGCTCATGCCTTTTTGGAATAGTATTAAAATATTATTCCCAAGGATGAAGCCCCCTAGTATTAACACTTATCCCCCTTTTCCCACCTTCCAACCCCTAATCCCTTACCTTCTCTGTGGAAGCTTAGCCCCCCTTCACTCATTCATCGTGGTTGGTCTGCACCTGGCGGTGTTTACAAATTTTTATGAATTTGTTCTGCGTGATTACATATACAACAACAGGCTCCTGGCCTTCAACACTTAGGCTCCCTAGCCTAACAAACACATAAGCCACCAGCTTATTAAAACTTGGCTCACCAACCTATAAAACATAATTACAATTCCTTTCAGAACATGATTTACAACAGGGCTTGGCCTTGGGGACTCTACATTATCAATGTTGTCTTTATGACTTGCTATTATCTGCCCATAACTGCCATTTCATTCCTTTTTTGTACTTGACAACTAGCTCTTCATGTGGGATGTTTTACTTACTACTACACACTTGACCATTTTTGCATCAGGTTTCCCTGGTTGGTGTAGTTTCCCTATCATGAATTGTTTCCATTTCCATTCTATATGCATGCTTTTTTTCTTTTGTGCAGTTATTCCTATTATGTAGCTTGTCGTCCCTCTTGGTAGAGTTTTAGCCAATTGTCATTCACTCTACCTTTAAGTGTGACTCCATAAGTGTTTCCAATTGCACAACACCTACCTCTATCACCTCCTGGATTACATATGGTCCTAACCAATGCTTGTGGAACTTCCTTAGGGACTGCAGAAACATGCTATCATATACTAATAAAAAGTCGCCTACTTGTAATTTTTTTGACTTAATATGTCTAGTATGCCAATATTTTTCCCTTTCCTTCTTCCCTTGTTGACGAAACCCTATGGAAAATCTATCCTCCTCCGGTTGTACCAATTGTGATAGTCATTCATGTATTTCGCCTGATTCCGACAAATCTATGATTGCTACGACGCACAATCTTGGTACAATAAATTCCATTTCCATTGCTTCCTCTTGTCTGTATACCAACCTCAACAATGTTTTTCCTATATTCCCATAATACCACATGGATTCTTAAGTCCAAGTCATCTCTTCCCACATTGCAAATTTTTGTTATTGCATTCTCTAGGACTTTGTTGAATGCTTCCACTGTGCCATTAGCCTGTGGGTGGTATGACATGCTATTTTGTTGATGGATTTGGAATTATTCGATCAAGGATGCTATGGTTTTATTTATAAAGTGTGTTCCTTGATATTTCATCAACGTTCTAGGACATTCAAATCAAGTTACTATGTTTTCAAACAAAAAATTCATGACAGTTTTTGCACTGCAATCCGTAATTGGTGCGAATTTCACGCATCGAGGTAGATTTTTTTTTTGTAATGATGTACCTAGACTTTGATATTCTTGTTGGTGGGTTAATTGGTCTATTGAAGTTGATATCACACTTATCAAAATCCTATAATGTAAAATCTGGTTTCAATGGAATCTCGTCCCTTCTTGAGGGTTTTCCAACCCTTTGACAAGGATTGCATGTCTGAAAATATTCCTTTCCATCATTATGGACTTTAGGAAACCATAACCCTATGCATAAGACCTTATGTGCAATGGATTTCCCTACATAATTTCCTCCCTCTATCCCATTGTGTGCTTCTACTAATATAGTTGATCTTTCATGCTTGAGTACATAACATTGTAGTATTCCATCAACATCGATTTTATATAATATTCCTACAATGAGTTGGCGGTCCATAGACTTTACTACCTACTTCTTCTTTTGCACGATATTCATGTATGAGAGGGCCATCCCTATACTTAGGAATTGTACAATATATGTAAAGTAATCATCGACCATTTTTATTGTGAATAGTCATGCATCTAGTAAGTTGTCATCCACGTGTCCTGTGTCTTCTCCTGAAAGTATGCGTGACATATGGTCAAGCCCTACATTGATTTTACCTATTTTTACTACTACTCGAAGTCTCACTCCTAGAAAAATTGTATCCATATAAAAATCCTCTACCCCAACATTAGTTTACTGACTAGATATCATAGTACAAAATTATCTATATACATGTTAAAGTGTCATCCCAAAAGGTAGTGTCTGGATTTATGTAGTGTGTAGACCATGGCCAGCCCCTCCAATTATGTGGTGGTATAGTTTTTATCCATTGTTGAAAGTTTCCTACTAGCGAACGTAATGGGGTGATTGATGTCCCATTTGCTTAGTTGTGATACTATTCCTCCTAGTGCTATATATGAGGCATATACATGTACATGAAACTCCTTAGTCCAATCTGGGAAGATTAGGATTGACACAGTTAATAGTTTGTGTTTCAGCATGTCCAGTCCTTTCTTTTAGTCGTCGTTCCACTAAAACTTCACTTCATTTTCAATAGTTTTTACATTGGTGTTGTAATCTATGCATATCCTTTAATGAATTTCCTGTAATAAATTTTGTGTCCCAATTTCATGGGCAATAATTTTACTTATGGGGGTGGTTGTAGTCCCAAAATTACTACAATATTCATCGAGTCCACTATTAATCCCTATTTACATACTACATTTCCTAGTAGCTGAAAGGTGCGCAAAGAATACATTTCTTTAGATTCAATGATATATGATGTTGTCTGCACTTGTCCAACATTAATGTCAACAATTCCACATGGTATCATAGTATGATGAAGACAAGACAGTCGTCCAAATATACTTCAAGGAATTTCTGATTGAATTCATTAAACACTGCAACAACTACCGTGAAGAATATTATCGGTTCCTTCTTTAATCCAAATGGCATTACCATGTATTCTAAACTTCCTCATTCTATTTAAAATGTTGTATTATGTCCGTCCGAGTGTGTAATTTTGATTTGGTGGTAGCATCAGAAACCATCCATGAACGAGTATGATTCTTGTCTTCCTACATTCTCCAGTACGTCATCTGTAAATGGAGTTGGGAACGTGTCATGTAGGCATGCATCATTTAGATTTTTGAAGTGGATGAAGATTCTGATTCCCCCATTTTTCTTATCTTATATTACAATGGGACTGATCCATTCAGATTATTCCACTCGTTCAATAACTCTTGCTTTTAACAGGAGGTCCATTTCTTCCTTGAATTCTTTTTATATCATGTGTTTAGTCATTATGGTCTCTGTTTTACCGGTTTAGCATCAAGATTAATATGGATTCTCATTTCTCCATCTCGCTAGATATTTGCTTCATTTCTGAGAAATTTCTTGAGAATAAGTCTTGGTACTCGCATAGTAATTCGACTATTTTTTCTAAGGTTTCGTCATCCAAATAGTCTCGTATCTACGCCAGCTTCTAATTTTACTCTATTCCAATATTGGCCTGCCTTGTATTTACTGGTTGTTCATAGGGTTTTGATTCCATCTCTAGGAATTCTATCACTCACTCTCCTTGTGTTTCCTATACATGAAAATTTTGGGGATATTCGTCATCCTGATCCTCTTGGTTCAAATTATAGCATTCAAGTAATTTATGGATTGTCATGGAATCATTATGTGCACTACATATCGATATTACTTATGTCTATTCTTCTTCATTTCATATCGATCTTACTTCCATCTTTTCTTATTCATTGAATATTTTATGTTTGATTTCCTGAAGTGTTGTATATATTGAGGGTGACTCATGTTGAAATGTAAATGTTTCTTTGAACCTTTGACTTATGTAACCGCACTCCATTGTGTCTCTATGCACTTCTATTTATAAATACCAATTTTTTGGTACTGTATCAAGAGAATGAATGAACCTGTGCATCCATTCCTCCTTGGGAACTACATTTCAATGGTTTTCACACTGTGCAATATGCTCTATTGAGTTTCCTCCACTGGTATATTTTTGCATCACATATCCCTCTTCGATATTAAATATTATTTAGATCAGTCTCATACACTATTTCCAATATTCCATGAAGCCTTTGTGTGTCTCCCACCATATTGGAGGGGTGGCTTTCGATACATTTTTTAGTGCCAGTAGCCTCTATCGCTTTGGTACCTGTGCCTCAAATATTTTTACAGATGTTTCTATATCTTTCAAGCCATCATACTTGGGCAGGTTGTACAATTGTGACCTTGTCATGCATGCACATCATCATGTTGAGACTCCATGCATCCTCTGTTTCCATTTTTCCATACGTTCCTCTGAGTATGATGTACATGAGTTGTTGTTTCTCCAACTCAATGCACCATATGCGGTGGGGTTAACATAATCCTCCATCCTTGTAGTCATGTTGTACAACTGATCAATTGCATCACCCCATGCTGGTTCTATGTACCACCTTCCTTCTTTTGTGTCTAATGGTTTGTTGCATATCAAAATCCCACTCTTAATTACCTCACCCTAAGTGTCACAAGTGTCGTAAAAGTGACATATGCACCTTTTTAAGTTTTTCATACACCTTAACACTATGAAAGAACATATGTCACAATCCCTAGTCAATGAGGAGGAAAAATATGTCATATGAAGGTCAAAATACTATGTGCACATGAATTATTTATTAATATTCATAAAAAGGAAATTAATTTAGTGTGAGAATACACCTCACATTTAGTTTCCTAATCTCAAGGAGAGGTAGAGAATCTCATGGATGGTTGAGATATTTTCTCAAAACAAAATCCTAATTTGGTGGATCTTCAGAGAAATTTCCTCCTTAAAATCATTGAGAGATATTTTCTCCCTAAAATACTTGAGAGATATTTTCTCTCTAAAAATATTGGAGATCCCATTTTAGTGGATCTAGTGAGTGATATTCTCCACGGTGCTTAAGCCTACAAATCGTATATAATGAGGGCTTTCCATGGAGAAGAGGAGGAATATTAGAGGTATGAAACCTTTCATTCTGGAGGAAGCTTGGAGATATCAGATTTATGATCATGGGATTCATGCAAGTGTTGGAAGAGGAGAGCTTGGAGGAGATTCATATAACATCATTCATGAATTTTTGTTACTAAAATATTCCCCTACGGAAAGGTGAACTTTCCTTTGGATTATTTACCCCTATACCAAGACAGAAACAATCATTTGGACACTACCATTCCTATAAACTCATTTTTCTTATCCAAAAAGAGAGGAGAATTTAAAGTATGATGTACTATGTTTACAATGCTTATCTTGGTGGCCTTTGTGGTATGCTTCCCATTTTCTACCAATCTTCGCACCTTCCCACATGTTTCCTCCTCTCGTAGTGTGACATGAGATGATATTAATGATGTTTTATTTCCATATCCACTAGTATATTTCCATCATGGAATTCCCCTCAGTCATCTGTATTGGTGCCATTTTTCCTTTACTCCCTGCCTTTATGGTAGATTTATGGTTGGTCCTTCTACTGATTATATGTTTTGTTATCACTGTTGTCTTTAAGACTTGTTATTATCTTCCCATAATTGTTATTCCATTCCTTTCTCATACTTGACAACTACCTCTTCATGTGGGATGTTTTACTTACTACTACACACTTGCCCATTTTTGCGTCAGGTTTCCCTGGTTGGTGTAGTCTCCCTTTCATGCGTTGTTTCCATTTCCATTCTATATCCATGTTTTTTCTCTCTTGTGAAGTTATTCCTATTGCGTAGCTTGTCGTCCCTCTTGGTATAGTTTTAGCCAGTTGTCATTCACTCTGCCTTTCTGTGTGAATCCATTAAGTGTTTCCAACTGCACAGCACCTACCTCTGTCACCTCCTAGATCACATATGGTCCTAACCAATGCTTGTGGAACTTCCTTGGGTACTACAAAAACTTTCTATCATTTACTGATAACAGGTCACCTACTTGTAATTTTTTTGACTTAATATGTCTGTCATGCCAAGATTTTTCCCTTTCCTTCTTCCCTTGTTGATGGAACCCTGTGGAAAATATTTCCTCCTCTGGTTGTACCGATTGTGATAGTCATTCCTGTATTGCACCTGATTTCGACAAATCTGTGATCTCTACAATGCGTAGGCTTGGTACAATAAATTCCATTTCCATTACTGCCTCCTATACGTATACCAACTTGAATGGTGTTTTTCCTATATTCCCATAATACCATGGGGATTCTTAAGTCCAAGTCATCTCTTCCCACATTGAAAATATTTGTTATTGCATTCTCTAGGACTTTGTTGAATGCTTCCACTATGCCATTAGCCTATGTGTGGTACGACATTCTCTTTTGGTGATGGATTTGGAATTATTCTATCAAGGATGCTATGGTTTTATTAATAAAGTGTGTTCCTTGATCACTCATCAATGTTCTAGGACATTCAAATCGAGTTACTATGTTTTCAAACAAAAAGTGCATGATAGTTTCTGCACTGCAATCCATAATTGGTGTGAATTTTGTGCATCGAGTTAAATATTGTTTTTTTGTAATGATGTACCTAGCCTGTGATATTGTTGTTAGTGGATTAATTGGTCTAATGAATTTGATATCGCACTTATCAAAATCCTGTAATGTAACGTGTGGGTTCAATGGCATCTCATCCCTTCTAGAGGGTTTTCCAACCCTTTGACAAGAATCACATGTCTCACATTATTCCTTTGCATCATTATGGAGTGTAGGAAACCATAACCATGTGCGTAATACCTTATGCGCAATGGATTTCCATGTATAATGTCCTCCCTCTATCCCATCATGCGCTTCTACTAAAAAAGTTGATCTTTCATGTTCGACTACATAACATTGTAGTATTCCATCTACACCGATTTTGTATAATATTCCTACAATGAGTTGGTAGTTCATAGCCTTTACTACCAACTGATTCTTCTGTGCGATCATCATGTCTGAGAGGGCCATTTCTATACTAAGGAATTGTACAATATTTATAAAGTAATGATCGACCATTTTTACTGAGAATAGTTGTGCATATAGTAAGTTGTCATCCTAGTTTCCTGTGTCTTATCCCAAAAGTATGTGTGACATATGGTCGAGGAGAATATGGTTGAGGAGCATATGCATGATATTTTCTCCCTAAAAATCTTGGAGATCCCATTTTAGTGGATCTACTGAGTTATCTTCTCCATGGTGGTTAAGCCTCCAAATCGTATATAATGAGGGATTTCCATGGAGAAAAGAAGGGAGATTAGAGGTATCAAACCTTTCATTCTGGAGGAATCTTGGATATATCAAATTTATGATCATTGGATTCATGTCAGCTGCAACTTCTCCAAGCTCTCCTCTTCCAACCCTTGCATGAATCCCACAATCATAAATCTAATATCTCCAAGATTCATCCATAATCAAAGGTTTGATACCTCTAATATTCCTCATTTTCTCCATGGAAATACCTCATTATGTGGGATTTGGAGGCTTTACCACCATGGAGAAGATAACTCACTAGATCCACTAAAATGAGATCTCCAAGATTTTTAGGGAGAAAATATCTATGAAGATCCACCAAATTAGGATTTTGGTTTGAGAAAATATCTCAACCATCAATGAGATTCTCAACCTTTCCTTGAGATTAGGAAACCAAATGTGAGGTGGATTATCACACTAAATTAATTTACTTTTTATGAATATTAATATATAATTCATGTGCACATAGTATTTTGATATTCATATGATATATGTTTCCTCCTCATTGACTATGGATTGTGACATATGTTCTTTCATTATTTCAAGGTGTATGCAACACTTAGAAAGGTCCATATGACACTTTTACGACACTTGCGAAACTTAGGGTAAGGTACTTAAGTGTGAATTTTTTATGTGTAACAGATGCCCCCTAATGTGTGAGGTCAAAAGAGAAATTGATGGCCAAAACACTTTACAAATTATTCAATGCAAGGGTATGGAGTTGGAAAACCTGGCAGAAGATGCAAAAAATCATTAAACAATATTAATATATGTTCTATATCCAAGAAAGGAATACCTATTCTCGGAATATGAGATGACTCAAAGCATGACCACCAACCAATAGATTATGGATCCATGAAAAATACTGACTAAGGATATGGCCACTAGAGATATAATGTGAATCCATACCTCCATGACATGAAATGGTCATAGCCACAAAAAATACATAGTGGAGCTACAAGATGATAAAACATATCCATGGACAAATACAATGTGGATCTATGTGAGAGTATATATATCAACATGATCAACTAATCTCCTTCACATCGTGGGAAAAATAGATAATAGAGTGAACGCTCAACCCAGGGTCTTCCTCCCAATCGTGATGTGGCACAAATCTAGCCATGTGAATAGATGATTTGATTTCGAACATGGTAGAAACCACTTAGTTACCAATCATCGAGGTAAACCATTAAAAAGTGTGAGGGAAATAATAAATTATGTCAATGAATCCCAAGGTACCCTAGTACATTCCAACGAATGTGAATAAATGAGTTGAGGTCAAACATTCATGGAATCATCCAATCATAGGTCAATGATGTAAAAATAATGTCGAAAGTGAGGAGGCCTACCATTGAGGCATGCAGGACCCAAGGTACTAACTAGTTTCTAATTCTAATTCTCATATGATGTGATGAAGTCAATAGGAAAAGACTTGTCAAAGGAGGGCCTTGATGTATCCCCCATCATCGACACAAAACTGGCATAGGAAAGTGTTGTAAGATGATGAATCAAATGAGTATGTACTAACACAGGAAATGGAAACTGGCAATACTACAAATGGATGGTTTGAAGTGAAACTTCCCTTGAAAATTATGAGTCATGACAAATGAATTGGAATCATTGACTTGACGAGTACCAAGAATGTAATGTGACAACAATAAGATCAGTCTTCGACCAGACGAAAAATTATCACAACACATGGAATTGGTATGACTTAGAGACAAGAAAATTACCCAACTATAAGATGAGACACAAAAAGGTGTAATGTTTAAGGGTGACAATAGATGCCATAAAGGATTCCCAAAAACTTGACCCACTTCCTTCAATTTTCCCCCCACCCAGACATATGAGTACCTCTTTTTCATTTAACGAGATTGAGGAGGGTAACACATGCTTGGTATAACTCACCTTTGGTAAGTTCCTATTCATTTATTTAACGAATTGGAAGAAGTAAGGGTTCATCCCCAGATGCGCTCTTGAATGTGTAATTTTGTGATTCCATAGAAGGAAAAATCGGTGGTTTTTCATTTTTAGAGAGTTTGAAAAGAACTTAAAGGTGACTCCATGGATGAATTTTTCCTAAATTTAGTCTCCCAAGCCCGACAAAAGTGTAAAACAATACAGGGGACGACTCTTCTAATCATGCTTGATTAGAGTGTTTATTTTTTGTAATTAGTCTCACGAGTCCGAAAAAGAGATAAACTATCACTCGAAAGACCCCCTTTCAAACCTTTTCATGAGTGTGAAAGGAAGCAAGATCACTCAACAGTCTTTTCATTTTTCGAGAGTCTGAAAAGAGCTTAAAGAAAACTCCAGTGGGTTCCTTTTTCATATAAGATTTACGAGGCTGAAAAAGTGATAAAATTATACTCGGTCACATTCTCATGTATTTACGAGAACGAGAAAGAAAAAGACTAAGCTCATAATTGGTTTCAGATTTACAGAAGATTGAAACAAAATTAAACCATGCTTTTGATTTCCCAATGTAATTTCCAAAGGTTTTGAGGGATACCCATAGATGGTTGGTATTCTTCCCCATATTGAAAACCTAGTAGCTTAACTCCAGAATGATAATCAATGGTTGGAGACATGTCCCCTCAAGAATCATTTCATTCTTCGATGCTTATATCTCATCCATTTCTGTACCAGATGAGGAAAAAAGTTCAACTGACAAAGGAGGATGAAAGGAAGTTTCAAATATGATACCTAATGAAAGACTCAACTTGACATTTATGAGATCTAGATAAATACTTGACTTGGTATCTACGAGATGTAGTGAAAAGACTCGACTTGATAGGAGAGGTGTTTTTTTCATTTTTTAATGAGCTTGACACATGAAAAGAACTATGCTAAATACCTATGTTTCATTTTTTAACGATATTTCCATAGAGAAGGAAAAATATTCTCAAGACCTATGTTTCATTTTTGAATGAGCTTGCCACAGAGAAGCAAAACTATGCTCAAAACCTCTGTTTTATTTTTCAACAATCTTTCCATAGAGAAGAAAAAAATATTCTCAAAAACTCTATTTAATTTTTTAACGATCTTACCACAGAGAAGAAAATATATGTTGAAAAACTCTCCTTGATCATGGCTTCCAATAGGACAATGATCTGGAAGGAATACATGTCAAGGGACAAACGTCGACCATGGTTTCCAAGAGATATTTTTTAGATGGAAGAAAAACACTATGGAAGGAATAGATGTTGATGGCCTCGATAAGGGTAGGGATATTTGGCTCTAGTAGCCCTATAGAAGAGATGATCATGTCAATTACTGGATATAAGTCAGAAGAAGGGAGATATTCCCTCTTGTGCAGGGTTTAACGCATGGGGAAGGCTGTTACATAATTGACCTGCGACGAGGCGAATATCGTTGGCATGTATGGACCATTCAAGGAAGGAAGATGGTTGACCATGATATGAGGATAAATGAATGAAAGTTGTTCAATCGTTACTATGTTTCCATTGTGAGGGAAACATATCACTCGAAAGAGAGTGGACACAAAATCTCTCATAACATAGACATAATCTCTCCCGAGGAGAAGGTTAAAGTCCAAGGGGTCGTGAACTACCATCACATTGATGTAGAATTTTTTTTTCCCAAAGTAACTGGAAACTAAGGAAGGATCCCCAAAGGTTCAATCATTATTCTTTCAAAGGTCAACAGATTCTAAGTCACAGGCACAATATGCGGAGAACCAAAAGCTTGCCAAGCATTCACAGATAAGATGCTAACAAAAGCACCTTCATCTAGTATAGTGTTAGGAATATTTCTAACAAAAGGAACGTAATAAGGAATACACGATTTTGTCAAATGATTCCAATTAATAGAAATCATCTGATTGATTGAATGGGGTGACATCGGGACAAGTAGAGTGTGCCCTGGTCTGGGTGAATCATTATTAACGAGGTATACCTAAGAGACATCCTCACTCTTTGAATGAGGAGTGGGATCGATCAATGACATAAATGGATCGACCACTTTGGCACTCTTCAGATGAAGACTGGGGATAATCAATGATGGAACTGGATCAGTCACTTGGGTTTCATTTTTCATATGAAGATATGGGTTGATCGATGATAGAACTGGATCAACTACTTGGGTTATTAGTTCAATCGAGGATGAAACTAGATTAACGACCTGATCAACTAGACTCATCGAGGATGGAACCAGATTGACCAGTCCATAAACTAATGATGGTTTGGGAGGGATATTATCATGATAACCATTTGGAAGTTCAATCATTTCCAAAATATGAGAAGCCTCTTCCATACAACGGAAAAGGTGAGAGTAATGATCACATTTGCATAACATACAAGGAAATTTGATAGTTCTATTCTTCTTACCAACCTTAACATCACTAGTTGACGGTGTGTCACTAACATGTTTAGTAGGGTCTAATGACATGGAATTCCACATTTCTAAAACCTTGGGGAGACGGGAAATCCCTCAAAAATTGGTCACCCTTAAAAATCTTGCAAGGTAATTTGGGTTTAGGATTCTTCGTTTTAGACTTGTCTAATTTATCAACACTCCCAATACAATTAACATTCGCAGGTTTCTCGCATACAACATGACCTGATGCAGTTGGAGGCTTGGTCTCTTTCTGATTCATCTTCTTCTTACCCTTTCATTTCTTCTTCTTCTTATCAACCTAGCTACTCACTTTAGAGCTTTCACTATGTGAAGAAGGAGAAATGGAAGGAGACCTAACGAGTGAACAAGGAGAAAAGTTTACATGGGGTTGATTTGTGGGTGGTGTTCTTACATATGAAGCATTATGTGCATTCAAATCACTGGGAAAAGTCAAGATCACCGGAGTGGGGAAAAAAAAAACTAGTAACCTATGGTGAGTCCCGAAAGACTCAATGTGGCATTGCACGAAGGACCAATGTTTCCAAAATAAGGAAAAATGAAAGGTTCCTTGGGAAAATGGGTTCCTTCGTTGGTAATCCCACGAATTGATGCCATTGAAACTAACTCGAACTAAGGTCCATTAAGGAAAACAAACAACATACACTACAAATATAAAAATCAAACAATCAAACAAACCTTCCCATAATGAAACCACTAATTGGTGATGAAATCCAACATTGCGAGATCAATATAGGAAGGGAATGGGATATAGTGGGTAGATTAGTTACATTGGTGACCTTCTTAATGGACTTATTCCTTGGTCCTAGTTCCCACATGGTTTTACCCGTGGGTGTAGCCTCCAAGGATCTCAAGTGAGTTTTACCAATGTTTGACAAAGGTACGATGAAGAATCCCCTTCACGATCACCTTGTGTATCAACCCTACATATATAATCCTCTAAGGTTATCAACTCACAGTTAGCCTATGGGCAGGTATAGTCGACATTCAGGAAGGAACGTATGGGCAAGATAATAAGTCCAAAATTATTCAAGAGAACTAAATACAAGTGGAACAAAATACTACTTAGAACCTTGAACGGATTTAGGATTCACGAAGCTCCAATACCAAATGAAACCAATCATTTCTCAGGAATAACCCCCAATATATGATATTTCTTCTACATGGGTTACAATTCAGAGGGGAAATCCTTGTTACTCTCCTGCACATGACCTTGTTTTTAACCCCTGTGTGAGAGGCGGATCCCAACTATGCTAATATGAAGAATTGGATTTACTACTCTCTAGCACAAGATTCTATGTTTGTCTGATGGCTTTGGAAAGTTATTCGCACAACCTATTCCAAAGGCCTACACTTTAAGATAATGTAGGTTCACTACCAGATAATAAAATTGTTTGATCAATTTTATAAGCGCTTCATTTTAGGGTTGATGTTTACTCAAGGGTGTAAAAGTGAAACTTATGATGTTTTAGACTCGACTCCAAAATAATGCAGAATAATGAGATGCAAATATTTTCCTTCAATGAATCCTACATACAGGATGGAGAAGAGGTTCAACTTTATTCAAC
>ML779634.1:0-24026 GCA_009831015.1 Picea engelmannii | reverse complement strand
GGGAAACCTCCTTTTACCCCACTTAAATGTTCAAGTACAAGATGATTCAAAATGAAAATGTCTCCTTGGTATATATAGGAGACTAGGAGGTATAATTACAAATAATGTCTTAAAGATGACATAATTAAAATAACATTACTAATATAAATTACAACTAATGGCCTAAATCCAACATAAATAAAATAGCATTACTAATCTAATATGCCCCAATTAAGGGGTAATGAGCCAATATTAGGGCTTAACAAACCAACAATTGTTTCACCTGAGAGTCCACACATTGACCTTAGATATCGAGGATATATATTTTCTAACGGGATTATCATGGCATGGATACCATGCTAGTTTGATCAATGGTCGAGGTGGCAGACTCCCTATGAGTGACTATTGTCTCCAGTATTGTGTACCTGAGGTAGAAAGAAGCAAGGGAAAGGTTTCTATTTCAGGGGTTCAAAACTTGACCTTGCAAACCATATTGTTCACTTTAGCACGCATGGCTGGGAGCGCAGCTCCACACATGGATCTCCAGAGTTACTTCCAATACGCCATAGAGTGCACAGAGCCCCGGGTCTTCAACTGGTCAGATGCAGTTCTCCGCAATATGAAAAGGCAATTGATGAAGTGCAGAAGGGGCAACTTGAAGTAGTTTGGGTATGGATCACTTTTGGTGTTCTTCTTCCTTGAGAGGGTTCCACTACTACGATTATAAGTTGATTGGGGTTTACCGGCCCCACAGGATCCGAGGATACTGAGGTGGTGCACCCTCATGGCTAGTCACGTAGATGGGCCTATAATCAAGTACAATGATTCATTTTTCGACTGGTTAGGGCCCCAGATGTTGATGATTGATGACTATGCATATGCTGGTTTGGATTTTCGAGGGGATCTGGATTTGGCCCTGCCTAAGGATGCTCAGTGGGGTAACCTAGGTAAGAAGTACACATTTTTTTCTTTTTAATTATTTTTGCAAGTTTTATAATGAAAAAACTCATACTACAGTAATACACAAAAAGTATGGTACAATAAAATACAAGCACTCATGCATAGGTGATCTTAGGCATAGTACTTCTTTAAGTATAACCCATTTATGGGTTCACTCAAAGGGATACCATCATAGTCCACTAACTCATAAGCTCCTTTCTCCAAAACTCATCTAACGATATAAGGACCTCGCCACATAGCTTCAAATTTTCCTGCTCCTAACATATCCCGATCTTGTTCGTAAAGGAGAACCAGATCACCTTTGAAGAAAACATGAGGCTTGACATGTTTGTTGTATTGGGATTTGACGCATTTCTTCTGGGGTTCTATGACTAGGGTGGCATCGTGACAAGTTTCATCTAATCGCATGAGATACAATAGACGTTCTTCTTCGACAGAAGTGTTTGCAAGGAGTTTAATGTCTAGTTTTAGGGAAGGTATATCACATTCAATAGGCAGGATGGCTTCTAGACCATAGACTAACTGGAATGGTGTAAACCTGGTAGCAGACTTAACGGATGTCTGGTAAGCCCACAATGCTAAAAAAAACATCGTGTGCCAACTCATTTTGTGAATCCCTATCATTCGTCGAAGCATGGTAATGAGGACTTTGTTGATTTCTTTGACTTGGTCATTATCTTGTGGGTAATAGGGTGTTGAGTTTTCATGGCGAAGACCCAACTTTTTAGTGAGTTCGGAAATCATGAAGTTTCTAAAGTGGTTACCGTGATCAGTGACGATAGCCTGAGGAACACCAAAACGAGCTATGATGTGATTGAATATGAATAATGTTGCGGTCTTTCTGGTGTTGTCAAATGTCGGCATCGCCTCGACCCATTTCATAAAATAATCTACGGCTACAATAATGTATCCATGCCCCCTGACTGAGTGAGGGTGACATGTCATGAAATCGATACCCCATTTCACAAAAGGACCTATAGAGACCACAGGGTGAAGAGGAGCAGGGTGTGACCGTATTTTATTGTTCTAGGTCTGGCAAGCATGCCATTTTTGGACGACAATTATACAATCGTTAAATAAAGAAGGCTAAAAATACCCTACTCACAAGATATTATGCGCAGTAGCATACCCAGGCATATGACCACCATAGGCTCTAGAATGGCAGTCATTTAGGTCTTTCTTGGTTTCGTCAAATGTGAGGTAGCGTCAAAAAATGGAGTCAATCCCACGACGATAAAGAGTATCACCGAGGATAATATACTGATGGGCTTGGTAGCATATTAGACAGTGGTCAGTACTAGACAAATTGGGCTAGAAAGTCTAGGTTTGGAGATATATGATGATATCTCCATACTAAAGATCATTGGAACTAATAAGGAAAAGGGATTCATCAGGTAATGAATCGGCTGCTACATTTTCCGTCTCAGAGTAGGGAAAGTTGCATATCAACTCGGAAAACACTAAGGATTTCTTGGAATTAGCACGTTCGAATTATAAGTCAAACTCTTGGAGTATCATGATCCATTTGGATTATTTTCCCCCTAGTAGTTGACATGTAAGAATGTGCTGCATAGGGTTGCAGTTAGAAATAACCGTAGTCTTGCAAGAGAGGATATAGTGCCGGAAATGTTGAACTGCTTGGACAGCTGCCAAGGCCAATTTCCCAACATGTAAATACTTGGTCTCGGTAGGTGTAAGACTTAGACTCAAGTAATAGATGACATGTTCGTCATGAGAATCATCCTCCTAGATGAGAACCATAGCAATGGTGTAGTCCGAGGCTGTGAGGTAGAGGAAATAATCGTGACTGTAATCAGGTGGGAAGAGAAGTGGGGTATGTGTCAGAGACAGTTTCAAAGCTTCGAAATCTTTGTTGGCAGTAGTATTCGATGCAAACTCAAACCCTTTCTTGAGCAGTCACATAAATACAAGAGTTAGCTCGACATAGTTTGGGATGAAACGACAAAGAAAGTTTCCCTTCCCTTGCAAACTTTGTATCTGGCAAAGTGAGGAAGGAGGAGGGAGATTGAGAATCACCTTAACCTTCAAAGGATCTACCCAGATCCCTTGATGTGAAACAATAAAGCCTAGAATTCGACCGAATTCTATGCAGAAAACACATTTCTGAGGATTCAAGCATATATGGTAAAATTGACATCGAAGGAAAATGGCTCGGAGGTGTATTGGATGATCTACATGGCACATGGAATGAGCGGGTAAGTCGTCTAGATATGGCTGCATGATGTGATTGATATCATGGAAGGCGTAAGACATAGCGCGTTGAAAAGTTGCACCAGCATTTTTTAAACTGAAAGGAAGTTTCCAATAGGAAAAAGTTCCCCAAGGACAAATAAAAGAAGTTTTGTGTTGGTCCGCAGGAACAATATTGATTTTATTATATCTAGAGAAACCATCCATTAGAGAGAAGATTTCACTGCCAACACAATCGTTGATGATCTGGTCGACGAAGGGGGTAGGAAAGTTGTCTTTAGGACATGCTTTGTTAATATCCCTATAATCAACGCACACGTGGATTGTGCCTTATTTCTTGTCGATCGGGACAAGATTGGAAACCCAGTCAGTGAGAGCCACCGGGGAAATAAAGTCGGCTTTGAGAAGTTTCTCGACTTCAAGCTTGATAGCGGCCACTTTACGTGGGTGGACCGGACAAAGTCATTGCCAGATGGGTTTAGCATCTGGGTATGTCTTAATCTCATGTATCACAATGTCGGGGTCAATACCCGACATTTCTTCATAGCTCCAGGTGAAGATGTCACAAAATTATTTGAAAAGCGACTTATAGGTGAAAATTTTGTCAAGGGAACACGAAGCTCCGATATGTACATTTTCGATAATTACAGGTTTTATGGATATGTCGAGGGGGGTGGTGGGTGAGATATTAATTAAGTTCCCTTCGTAAAATATATTGTCTGTAGCCTTGATAATGGTAGAAATGACGAAAATTATCGACGGGGTTGAGATTCATTGGTAACCCTCGATGGTGTGTTGTTCCAGGAAGAGGATGGAACGATGATGTTCACTGTCCCAGAGGTGTCTTCCATAACAGACATAATCATCTCATCCATGGGAAAAATGACATGGAAAGGATCTGGAGATAAATCACCAAGAGAGGGGGTAGAAGGGGTTGTCGATTGAATGGCCTGATAGGCGGATTCGACCAGACTCAAAGGCATTTCGTCGCTGTAACGAAGATGATTGTCGGGGTTGGGTACCAGCCATGGGTCATGAGACGTAGGGGTTCCATGAATAGAGGTGGATATCATGTTGATCGAGGCGATAGATGGATGTGGAACATTGGGTGGTGGAATGGGGAAGGTACCCATTAATGAGGAGTCTTTAAGAAGACCCCCACCGACATTCTCGTATCCTAGGGGGGTATTGGAAATGAACGGTATATTTTCGGTACGTGCATCAGAGTTAAATAAGGCTAATTGGTCGATGGTAATTACCTTTCCTTGATGTGGGAAATACATGACATGGAAAAGAGTCGACACAACTATGCGCATGGAATCAATCCAGCTATAACTAAGTAGAAGGTTGTAATCGAGAGGAGCGTCAAAGACCTCCACTTCAACTTGGACCGTTTTTCCTTCTAATGTAATCGATAATGAAGGGAGGACACCGTAAGGCTTAAAACCTGAGCCATTAAAGGCTTTGAGTGTGTTGTGGAATTTAGTCAAAGGAGGAGATTCGATGGCTTTCCAACAAATAATAGACATGACACACGTCGAGGCACCCTCATCGATAACTGTTCTACAAATGTTTTTGTCGGAGACAATAACTTGTATTTGGAATGAAAATTGAGGGGGTAACCTTGGAATGTGATATTCCAAGTAAAAAATTATTAAATTTGTATCCATAGGGTTGATTCCACCAATAGCTTTCAACAGTGCCTTCCGTTGTATAGGACAACTCTGGAGGACTTCGAGGGTTGACATTGCAAACAGTGCTTGGGCCAGATCTTCGACAATACTGTAGTTCTGGGAAACATGTGCATGGGGATTGAAAGATGATTTTCGAACAACACCCTTTGGAGGAGGGCAAAGAACTGTATCGAAGCTCGGTCATTCAAGATGAAGAGGACCATTGGTAGGTGGAGTTGTGGGAGATGGTTGGACCAACGAAGGACGTATTGCATCAACCTTCTCTTTGGAGGAAGAATAATCTTTGGCTTGAGTGGTAAGTGTGATTTCATTTTTCTTTGAATATCCTGTAACATTAAGACATAAGATGTATTGGAGGGGGTAGGTTGCTCATGAATGACCAATTGGGTCTGTTGTTCAGAAGGGAAGGGTTGTGACAATACAGCTGGAGTGGGTGGTTCCGTGGTCCCTTGAAGGAACTTAGTAACCTCGGCTCGTCATGGACAATCCTTAGTGTAGTGATCATCACCACAGATAAAACAAGGATATCGGGGTTTGTGTTTATCCCTATCATCAACAAGTGGTATTTTGGTTCTCTCTGCTTGCGAATTATTTTTGTCCTCCTTATTCTTACCCTTTCCCTTTCTAGATTTGTTTTTACCGGCGAGGGTAGATTGAACAACATTTACCTCAGAAGTCTTGCCGGTGGGAGGGGTAGGAGATGGAGCATTTTGAACATTAGAAGAAATGAGTTTGGGGTTGTTGCTAAAGTTTTGGATGGAATGAGGTTGGGCATGGAAATTTCCAATCACACCGTCGGCTGCATGAGAAGCAGCAGGAGTAGTTGAAGTGGCGGAAGTAGAAGGACGAGGCGCATCAGGGAGTAAGTTGTAAAGAGTACCCTTTTGTGAGTAAAAACGGTCAAGGTATTGAGCATGACTAATGGCTTGTTCTTCTGTGACAACTCCACCCATGGTGATGTCACGAATGATGTCGTTCACGAATGATTTCATGAACCACTCTAGAAGCAACTGATCGAGAAGTTCAAGCTTGATGAGATGTCGTCTCTGTCACCACTCATGAATGTGATCGGAGATATGAGTGGATTTGGTTTGTTTGAAAGAACTCAAAATCTTGGTCCCCATTTCATAGTGGATCGGTAACTGGTAGTGGGTGAGGGTTCGCTGAAAAAGGCGTAAATGAATAGAGTCATCCATCAAGGAGTTGGATGAGCACCAAAGGTGAAAAGTCATTACATGATTGTTCAGGTCCTCTCCCAGTTTACCATTGAATTTAGGGATGTCGGATGGTAGTTTGGCTGGTATGGCGGGCCATTGAGGAGAGTGACAGATCAGATCATTTTAAATCCTCGACAGTTCCGGGAGGTCTAGGGTGGATAAGAAAGGTAATTGTCTATTCACATGCGGGTACTGGTGACTTTGGGGAGGGAGTCCCGTCAGAAAACTAGTGGGACCATAAGAAGTCTGCATATAATGCGAGGATCTAGGCAGATTCGGTTGTTGGTGTGGAGGCAAGTAACTCATAGGGTTCTACCCTTGAACTGGGGCATGGAGTTGATCGTTTGAGCCCCAAATAGGATTAGACGTGCTTGGATATGGTTGGCCTATACTAGTTGGCATGACATAATTAATTTGAGGTTGTTTCCCCCTAGTTGATGGAGGATTATGTTGTATAAGATGATTCCAATACTGGGCCAAGGATGGAGGTATGTTTTTTCCATAGGGTGGGGTCAGTGGGGGTTTCCCTCCAATCATGGGTTGTGTCCCAATTGGGATTTGTCCTACAAGGGTGGGTTGATTTTGGCCTCCTTGGTGAAATTGTCCACCAACAGGAATCTGGTAACTAGGTGTGATAGATGGGATGGTGCCACTAGGATCAATGCTTGTGATAGAGGATGGAGGAGGTCCTCTGAAAGGGGGTGGAGGAAGTGTTGGAATGAAACCGAGAATATGGTGCCCAGAAGGAGTGGGACCACCAGGAGTTCCATATGTGATTTGTGTAAGCACGGGAATAGAAGCATTCAACGCACGATATCTAGGTGGAAGTGTTGGGGTGACTCTGAGCAAAATAAGTGTGCCAATGGGGGCTTGGCTAGCCATGGTAATCCCGGTTTGAGGACTTTTAGTATCTGTGTAATGGACCATTTGTAGAGGGAGAGTCAAGATGTGGTCAACTCACGGAGCTTCTATACCAGGAAAATAATAAGCAGTAGTAAAAGGTACTGCATCTGGATCAGATGTTTTGGACAACTCAGGTGCAATAATGATATCAATGCCTACTCCTGAGCCAAAGAAATCCCATCTAAAAATGCCAGTGGTCCAAAAAGGATCTTGAACCTTAGGTCCTATGAAAGGTCCAGTTGGTGACCTAGAAGACTGAACAACTAGATCTCTGGAAGAATTCACTCGAACAATATGTCTCTCGGAGTCGGAATGAAGCCAAAATTCCTCTCGATAATTGGTAATCCGAAACCATTCTAGAGAGTTCATTCTTTCCACTTGTGGAGTGGAAACATCTTGGACTTCACTCTGTTGAGGAGAGCCCTCCGGTGAGTTGGTAGGCAAGGGTTGAGAACTTTCCAGATTTTCTGGGGGTAAGCCTTGTATTCTACGTGAACGACTTGGAGGGTCAATTGTGACCGAGTTAGAAACTTACGAAGGAAATTCTATGGTTAGCTTGGGTGAACAAACGACATGCACTAGTAAAAATCTAGGAAGCAAAACCAAGCGAACAAGACCTTCTAATTACGAAGTCACTAGTTTGTGATGAAATCCAATGTCGCAACGACGAGACAAGAAGGGGCTAGGCTAGGGTGGAAAAGTTACATTGATAACCTGCTTAACATACTTATACCCTAGTGCAAGCTCCCACACATAATCGTGGGTATACTCTCCAAGGAGCCTAAGTGATTTTGGCCAACGTCGATTCCAGGTACCGTGAAGACTTTCCCCTTCACAATCACCTTGTGTAAGACTCTAAGAAGATAGGCTACTAAGTTTACCACCAACAACAATAATGCCTGGGGGAACATTCGACAATCCGATCCACACGCAAGGGCAAGGTATCTAGCATGAAATCAGCTTGATAGGATTCCAATCATCATTGTGGGTATACCTCCAAGTGACCCCCGTAATACGTGCAATCTCTACACCGATATCAACAAAGCAGGGTGAGTAACTTTGTCAATCTCAATGCGACCTTAGGTTTGACCCTTGTGTGAGAAGGGCTTCCTAGGACAAAATGCTGCAAATGGAATTTTCCACTCCTTATCACAAGATACTATTGTGTGTTTTGTGCTTTGGAGAGTGTGTCTCTCTACCTATTCCAAAGCTCTATCCTAGCTAATGTTGGTGTAAAAGAGCCCTAGAAAAAGTTACTAGTTAAATTTTAAAATTGCGCAATATTATTAAAGGTTGTCGTTACTCAAAGGAGATAGAAATGAAACCGATGTTATGTGAGACTCTGACCCAACAATGCATAAATAGGAATGAATTATACAAATTTTTTGTTCGATGAATCCTATTTATAGGAGGGAAAGATGAGTTTTTTGGAACAACGTGAACTACGATGTATGATCTTCTCGGAAATGCAATATCAAGCAATCATGGACAATGCAAATTCTCTATTCGCTGTCTTTCAATACTTGAATGCCAATATTTTTTCGAATAAAAAGTTGCTTAAAAAGAGAAAATGTTTTTTAATTTTCACTAGAAACCAAACAACAGTGGTGGAACTAAGAAAAAACAAGCAACCAATGAAAAAGAAATACCCAACAAACACCCAAACTAATCTTTCAATGAAGAGAAAAATAACAAACAGACAAGACTAGTCTCTTCAAATGCATATGGATAACAATTTTCCAAGTAATGAGCAATTGAAAAAGACAATTAATCCCAACTTTTAAACCGATCACTGGCTCCCAACCAAACAAGCACTCGGATTTCAAAACCAGAGATTATATCCTTGTTAAGAGAAGGTCAAGAGATAACAGTTGAGAAAAAATGAACAAGAAGAGCTTTCAATTTCCGAAGACTAATCATTCACGAGATTCAAAGTTGGGAAACAATCAATCACTGGCCAGAGAAGTTCTTTTCATACACACCAACAAATCTGGGCATCTGAGGATACGAAAAACCTTAATCCAAAAAACTTTTTGCAAATGGGTTCGCAGGCTGACAATGGTGTATAGTGCGAGAATCAAGGATTATCGTAGGCTAAACACAGGCAGAGTGCAAGAAGTTCACACTGAATTGCAAAGAAGGATGCGAACTATATTGGTTCTCGTAGGCTATAGAAGGGTGCAGTGCGAGAAGGCTTGAAACTAAGCAAAATTTGGAAAAAAGACAAAATGTTTGAAGGAACTTCTGGACCTAGAGAGTCTATCAGGGTCTCGTCAAGACTCAAATATTTATAGAAATGAAAAATGGTAAGTTAAGAGCTAATGGCCAAGGAAAAACCACCAAAAACTACCAAAAATGTGTTACATCCCCAGTAGAGTCGCCAATTTGTTTATCAGACAAATTGGTAGGCGCAGACACTAACAGATCTCCCTAAATCCACCTAGATCTAGAACAAAATAGGACAATACAAGACTCTTTCCCTAAGTTGTAACCATTGAATCTGTTAGCACTCTGTAAATTTCCAAGAGGTTGTCAAAGAAGGAAACCACAAAGGTCACTTTATCCAACCGCTTTTAAAGCTAGGATCTAGCCCTTCCAGCTTCAGAGAGGGATCTCTCTATATGATTTAACTTTGTTTTTGATCTAGATATTAGGCTAGGTAAAAGGAACAAGTATGTTTTGTTGTAAAAGGGTTTATAAATTGGTTGAGACAGTTTACACATCCATTGGGCTATGGGGTCTGTATCTAATTAAATATGAGAAACCACCAGAAATGCCAAAGAAGACTTTCACAGGGCGAGATAATGCATTCAACTGGATCTTTTAGTAATTTAAAGGATGGATAGAAGAAATAGATAAGAAAAAATAACTTCAACTAACAAGCAGTTAAGAATTTCTTAATCAAAGATATCATAAGACAAACATTAAAATCTTTAGAATCGGAAACAGGGTATCAAAGATAAATCCTGCAACTTTACGTTATTCTTAAAGATTAGTTCTAGAAAACAAAATGATTACCAAGAAAGAAAAACATTCAACTTAGGAAATTAACATCACCAGTGAACACACGCATGAATCCTGTAAAAGTGCCTCCTCTTTATTAATGGCAGATCTCTTCAAAAATATTACAGTTTGATAGCGATAGGGTGTGCAAATAAACAACCCTCAATACTTCCAAAAGTGAAGTATTTATAATCTCAAAATAAAAACGTTCCCGTCATAAATGTTCGGGACGTGCTCATTCTATTTTTAGTCTAACTAATTTAACTAATCAAAAACTGTTTGATGACTCAGTACAACTGCATGCGGTATTTCTGGGGTAGGCCGTTGGTGAGGTGCCATCGCAACCTCTTCTGACTGGACAGGTGACTGGATAGTGACAGCTCATCTGCTAATCTAGTAGATCACAAAGTTCTTCCCATCTGAGATGATTTGGCACTGTGACTTTAAGTAATCTCCGATACACTTCATCCATGTATGTATACTTAGAAAATGTAGGTTTAATGATGAATATGTGTTTAATCTCGTGTTGGATACTAATATCCAAGTGCAGGGCATCCATGAATTCTTTGCCTGTGATGCTCCCTTGTATCCTTGCAAACTTGGAACTGTCCTTAGACACTTCAGTCAACCTCTTCTTATAATCAGGGAGTGTCATTAGTTTGTCATTAATGACCTTCAGACCAGGTAGGCCTCTCCTTTGGAGAACATCTATCTTATTGAAAAACTTTTGTACTCCTTGATCCATGAATTGAATCTTTTCCTCAAGCTGAAGCATTAGACTTCTTTTGGTTAAAACCCTTTTTACCTCAAGTATAGTCTCTGTTCGGTCCTCAATTTTTAATCCTTCAAGTTCCTCTCTGGTCTTGGAATTCAGGAACCTGATGATCTCATTTGCCTGTGCTAGCATGTCTCCCAGCTCCACGTTGATTTTCTCAATGACCTGTTTGATCCTCTGGAGAAACTCATTTTGTTCGAACATGATTTGAATCATTGGCCAGATTTCATTGATGGACTTAGTAATGTCTGTCCATACAATCTCTTTGATCTCAGCCAAAGTTTTCCCTGCCATTGTTTGCTTTTGAAGCTGCTGTAGCTCTTTCCTAAGATGCTTTGTTACCTGCTTTTCTTTGGATAGGCTTGTCTGAAAGGAATTTTTGAGCTCTTGGAGGTTCTCCACTTCCTTCTTAAGCCTGCTGATCTCTGTCTCTTGCAGGTTCATTTTCTCCATGGACTTGGCAAGGTCTGTTGTTCCTTCTGGTAGTGACACTGGTGTTGCAGAGGGGATTGTTGTCACTGTTGCTGTGCTTACTCCTGAGAGAGGAATAACACTCAATGGAATGACTTCCATTGGTTTCATCTGTTCTTTCTCTTTCAATAATTTTTCTAGCTCAACTTCCATTTCCTTGAGCTGAGCATTCTGCTCCATGAGCAACTTTAGCATCTCATCCTTCTCACCTTCTTTCTCCGCTATCTCCTTAGCCTGAGAGTCCTCTGTGGGCAGGAGCTTCAGCTGTTTTCTTAAGGATGCGATGTCAGCATTTTTCTTTTTAATCATCTCTTCTGCAGCTTTCACATTTGAAGGATCATAGCCGATCTTTAAAACCAGCTCCTCCAAGGTCTTAATTATGTTGTCCTTCGCAAAAGATGATATCTTTTCTAGCTTAAGCTGCATATGAGCATTATTCAATGATACATGAAATTTCGATGCAGAAGTTGAAGCATGTGCCAATGTGTGAAAAACCATATCCCCTGTTTGTTTGTGCAGATCCATCTGATCTGCTGGATGCACATCCTTCGCTTGGAATTCGAAGGTGGCTCTTTTGTAATCTGAAATCACCTTGGGATCTGGTACCTGTCCTTGGAGGTAAGCCATGTGCATCCTACCTTTTTCTTTGTCAAATGCCGAAAGAATCCTATGTTGAGTTGTGGATGACTTCTTCCGAAACTGGGCATAAGTACTGCTAGTGAGAGTCTAGTTCTTCTTCTTGATCAAATCATATTTTTCAAAAATGCCTAACTTGGGCCCGATCTTGCTCTGATGAGTATCCAGGGGAGAATCTGTGGATTTCTTCGGTATTGCTGTTGTGATTTCCTTATGATGGCTCGAACTGAAATATGTAATGACTGGCTTGACCCCTGTGGTGGCTACTGTGGTAGGTGGGGCTTCTTGTTCTACCATCGCGCCCGGCGTTGAAACTGTCTTTGACTTTTTGGTGTGCATCTGGAACTCCTCTGATGACACCTCTGTTACAGGAGACGACGACTCCTGTCGGGGCCTCTTCTCCTAGGGGACCTGAGGTGTGGTAGTGGGAGGTACACTCATCGAGGGCACCTGATGTTCTACTTCAACTTGTTGTTCCACGTTCATCAAAGTATCAGGCACCCATACTGTCTGATTTGCAAATTTCTCGATCTCTGGATTGGGCTCATGAAAATACGGGACATTCTTATTTTTCACCCTCATTTATGAGATGATCCCACATGGATCATAGTGCCAGGTAAAGATCACAAAGAATTTCATATCCTTCAACATTCTATCTGCTTCTTCCCCTGCACCTCGACTATTGCAGATAAAAGAACCTATCTTCCCTTTGATCCTCAATTGTTGTTTCTTCTTCAAGGAAACAAAATGAATGTCGTCTGAATTCATTATCTGTATAATATATTCTAAGGCAAAGATTCTTACCGGTACATATTGTGGCAGTTTGTAAGGTGCCAGCTCGCACCCGAAAACTCTGATTTCGGTGTGGTTCTGATATAAGTACCAATCTCCTATCTTCACATTGTCCAAGAGATGCAGAATTCTCTGGACTTCATCATTTATTCGTGGCTCAGGCCTGCCACTCAACATGCTGACCACCGGGTGGTAAAACTGATCAATGAAATCTTTGAAGTTGTATTCAGCAGAGTTACGCTTCAGAAGAGAAGTCCATGCTCTGACTGGCTGGGGCCTTCCGTCCGCGTCCATCTTCTGCATGGAGAAACTAAATTTGTCGGCCTGGAAGTAGACAAACATGTATGCCAGTATGGAAGAATATCTGAACATGCCCTCTATGCCGAAATTCACGAATTGTTCGTGAATACTGTCAGCCAAGAAGGTGCTATAATTGAACTGCGTTGTGGGCTTTTCATCATTTGAGAAAATGGATAGAAAACCCAGGATGGGCTCATCTACCCATTGGTCGGAATAGTAACCAAGCAAGGCACAAAGGGAAGAAATGATTTGGTTTCCTTTGGTGGAGAACATGGATGAAGGGTAAGGGGGACTTGTGGAAGGGAGAGGAGTGGAGGTGGGGAAGAAAAGCTTGAATATCTGAGCTCTCTGAGGAAAGGTCATTTTTTGATATAGCTTAGTGAGGATTTCTAAATTGAAAGGGGACGCAGATTTAGCACGGGGAATTTGCATCATCTGGTCGATATCTTCGGGAGTGATGAAAAAGAGGACGTCTCCAAATGAAGAGACGATGGCCCTCTGGTCGGGGATATAGTGGGCTTGGCATTTTAGCGCAAATTCAGGAAAGTGATGTATCTGGGGGAAAAGGTACAGTGGCAAATTGGACTCCCAGAGTCCAATTTCATCGCTCTGGTCCAAGAACACCTCTCGTAACCACGACTGGAGGTATGAAAAATCAAAGTCATAGAAGGTAGCGATCAATTCATCTTTATCGACCAAGGGGATTTTGTCCAGGTCGACGGGAGGAGGAAGAAAAGGATTCTCTTCTCCTTCCGCTTGTCTTGGCTTTGACACCATTTCCGCTATAGTACCTGCAATAAACACGATGTTAGTGGGGTAGACTGACTGTGGATGAAGGTGGCAGAAACGCGATGGAGGCGTAAGAGTAAAATTTTCTAGTGTGATGGACGAATAGTGAATGAAGAGGGAAAATGGTAATTTTATTTAAAACGGGGTCGGTTGGACGTGGGAAAACGGTCAGCATGACAATGGGTATGTTATCCAGTCATTAATGGACAACAGGCCACTTGGGGGTGATATGGCAGGTGACGGTGGCCAAGGCATACGGATGGTTGACGTGGCTGCTAGGGATTGGATGTGAAAGGAAGTGAAAGTTGCCATAAGGGGCTGGTCATGAGTGAGGGACTTAGGTACTGACAACCGGGATTGACAACAGTTGTGGGATGTGACACGACCCCGGGAACAAGTGGGACAAGTGGGCTCAGTGGAGGATGGCATTCATGAGTGACAGGATGTTAGATAGCATGTGGGTGATAGGACTCCTGGACCAATAAGACAATGCCACATGTAACAAGGGGCCCGCTGAGAGGAATATTCATTCCGGACCCCCCCCCCCTTCGGTTAAAAGCAGAATACTAGGGGGGGTCCGAAATCCATTGTGAGCCATAGATCTTCGCGCTTATTTCCTGGCCGCAGATCTTAGCGCGCTCCTTAATACTCATTCCGGACCCCCCCCCCTCTGTTAAAGGCATAACATAGGGGGGGGTCCGGAATCCATTGTAGACCGTCGATTCATGCGCTCTATTCTGGGCCGTCTAGATGTGTGCCCACATTATTATCAATTCCGGACCCCCCGCCCCCGCCCCCCCTGGTTAAAAGCAGAATGGTCGGGGGGGTCCAGAATGCGCTGTGAGCCGTAGATCTAAGCGATGTGATCGGGACTGTCGACAGGTGCAAGAAACATAGATCGAGAGTGAATAACGTATGCACTTTGGGGAAAACTTAGGATAAAATCCATTTTATGGGTTTTTCTTCAATTTTACCAAGGAAAACCACCATGGGACTTTGAACGAATATTTTGTAAGCATTTGGAACATGGTGTAAACTTGATTTCAAGCTATTTTTAAGGGACTTTGAACAATAAAGCAAATGACCTACATGCTAACCTATCTTCTTAGGACAATTAACCCAGATTAAATTGTTGGGTTAAGCAATTACTCTACCTAAGGGCTATCTGACCAGGATTAGACAGTCTGGTCAGATTTATTCAATAATCTATCCTAAGGGCTATCTGACCAGGATTAGACAGTCTGGTCAGATTTATTCACTAACCTAGAAACATTAAATTTAAAAAGAACTTGGCCATGCTTGAAAGGTATGGCCAAGTTACTATTATTGCATGGGGCTTTCTTTTCAATTCTTTTATGCCCTCTTTTACTTTTCTTTTCCTTTTCTTTTCTTTTTCTTTTCTTTTTACAAATTATTTGAAGAATGAAACATCATTTGTCAACAAGATCACTAGATACAGATAATATCCAAGTCATCAATTGATTCCCATAATTTATGGGGTGATAACAGAATCTACTAATAAGAAGGAATAAGTGACATACCTTTATATCACTTCCTTAGGTCTTTGTTGTTCCCGCTTCGCTCCGGTACTCTCATGAAGTCAAGTCCAAGACAACACAAACCAACCAAAGTGAAGATGGTAGAGTATATTCAATGTCAACCTATGCATATGATCAAGGAATTCCACAATAATGTAAGAGTGACTTTATGGGAAAGGGACATGCCGATGTATCATATTAATTGAAAGTAGAAGATACAACCTGATCGAATTGATGTTGTCAGCTTCCTTTCAGTGACCCTTGCTTCCAATACACACACTTGCTCTGTACTTGCATGAAAAAGATCCAAAACCTCTTGATACACCAAATAGAGCCTTCAAGCTTCTGTCCAAGTAGGGTTCTTCACACAATTCTTTCACCAATTCTCCATTCAATATTTCTTAACCTTTTCCATGAGAAACATTTCAATATATAGGAGAAGGAGAGATGGTTACATGGATGAGGATGCTCCCATCAAATTTGAGAAGTCAATAGAATGACAACCATATGAATGCTAACTCATTTTCTATAAGATTCCCTTCTAGAACCCTCGAGACCTCTTCTCCTTTCCAATCTTAAAAACAAGTTCACACCCTATATATGTAGCATACTGTGAGAATTTCACACCCTAAGTGTGGGTGGCCTGCGAGAATGAAGGATCATCGCACCCTAGACCATAGGCAGCCTGCAAACTCATCTTAAAAATATGTTTTTGGAAGAAGACATGAGCCACTTTTCTCAAGAAAAAGGTCTTTGTTGGGAGCCTGAATACATCATTGTTGAGACATCACCAGAGTGACCAAAATCATGTGTAACACCCGCTCTTCAGGATTTGTTGGTTCCTCTGGTTGAATTTCTGTGGTCACGACAATAGCAGTGGGGTCCACGTTGCTTATCTGTCTTCTGTCAGTATTTTCTAAATCAGATTCTGAATCAGGGTTTGGTTCCTTTTCTTTGATTTCAGCCACCAATGACTTTTTTGAGTGACATTCATCGATGTTGTTCCAGGGGATTTTGTGTAAATCACACCATTTTCCAATGTCCATTTTTTTCTTCCCATGACCCTTATTGTTTTTGGGTATGTGTTATATTTTTTCTTCCTCGGGAAATGTGTCACATGCCTCGAGAAACATGTCACATATTTAGGTGGTTTTTTGGAACATGGTTTTTGGCCGATGGTTTTCTATTTTCGGTTAAGGAATTAGGGTTTTGGACTAATCTAGGGCATTGGGTTAGGGCTTTGGATGCCGCTAGCTCCTATATGTATATTGTATTGTAAACAATGTATCACAATGAATGAATATAGAATATGTTGGTTTTCCCAGTTTGGGTTTCCAGGGGAAAAATCTCTGTGTAATGTTTGTATTTTCCATTGTATCCTTTCTATTCTTTTACTAAAAATATGTTTGCAGTAAATATTGTACAAGGTTAGAATCTACAATTTTCTTATGGCTTGTGTAATCATACTTTGGTTGTTGCAAATTTGTAGACCCGAACTCCTGTTTATTTTGGTGCTTAAATTTCTGCTCAATTTTAGCAACATATCGATAAGCAACACTGATTGATGAGATGTCCAGAAAATCCATTTCAGTTTGGATGTATCTGTGTAGAGCCCCATCGTATTTCAAAAAAAAATGTCGTTTGGAGTCTTTGATACCCATCTTGGTGCACAAGGTAAGGAAGGTATTGGTGAACTTCAAAACTTCTTGGCCCCTCTCTTTTCTTAGTGTGGTCCAACTCATATATTGGTCCTCATATTTTCCAATAGGGTAATATTGTTCCTTTACTGCCTCCACAAAAAAATCCCAAGTGGGATCAACCCCATATATTCCAAACTCTTCTGTCGAAATTTTCTCCCAGTAAGTTTCCCACCAATGTTTGACATGGGGTAGAGCTTTAAGTAGTGCAAAGGTGATATTTTCCCTGTCAGAAAAATGGTGAACAAATAAATAACCTTTTAGCGGATTTAACGATTTGTCTAGGGCATCTGCATCTATCTGACCTTAAAATATGAGAATATAAAAATTAAATTGTACCTTGAAAGGAGAGGTGATTCCAAAGTATTTGTTTTATGAATATGTGTCTGTGTCTATCGGTAGGCGTTGAAATATGTGGGAAAAAATCTCCATCATTTCGTCCCTCTATCACGTGAGAGCTTGCTTAAGCAACATATTGATAGAATTGTATGCTCCATCATTTTTCTTTTCTTCTTCCATGGAGGGTTTCTTGGACATGAGAGAGAGATTGTATTCAAGAGAGACAATCTAGAGACCGAAATTTCTATTCTCGGACCTCGTAGGGGACATGCACTAAAAAAAAGATCAAGAGTAGCCTGCTCTGATACCAATGATCCCAATTATTTTTGGAACGAAATGAGGGCAGAGATATAATAAGGAAATGTACAGAGATACCTCGGATATTCAATAATATAACATAAATGTATCATAGATGCAACCATAAACAAAGATATACAATAATACACAATTTTCTATTAATGAGCAAAAATGTACAAAGACTGTAAAAATACAGAGTGAAAGACTCGCTAGAATGGTGGAAGCTTATCTATGAGAAGAGATGTGACAACTACTCACATCCATAAGAATATGATTCTACAATGAGGCTCTAAAGGCCTTTTTATATAAATAAAATCCAAAACTCTAACCCCTGAAGAAGAAAAGCCAACAATTTTGTGGACCTCGTTTTGGGTAGTTTGGTGTATCAACTTCCCGGGGGTGTAACGTTGGAATACGATCTCTGTTTGGGATGCATGATAATGCTTTGGAAAGGTATCTTCGAGGAGATTCATTTTTTGGGATCAATCAGAGAATTTTTCTATCATTGAGAAGCTTGATCTCGAAAAACCTTCATTTAGGTCCTCAAAATGGCCCCGAAAGTTAAAAACTGCTAAAAATAGTAAATTACCAAAATTGTCAGAAAACTATTTTGAGCTAGTTAGAAAAGGTGGGTGGCCATCAATATCCACCTAGAACATTTGGTTTCCACATAATATCCCATTTCTACTTAGGTATCACATTCACATCGTACCATAAGTCTAAGATCACATTGTCTATGCCTTATTCTCCAATCTGTGCGTTGAACCTAAATTCTTCTTTGGTTCTTTTCTTGCATAGTAGTTGGTTCACTACTTTACTTCAGTAGGGACTGCCTTTTATTGAGCGCAGTGATCGATCATAGAGAATAATGTATGCAATTCCTTTTCATATTCAACCAACTCGAGGAAACTTTGCAAAAACATTTCTAAGGTGCTTACCTTCTCCAGTGATCCTTTGGTCATGACCTCATCCTCAGTGGGATGCATATTCCGCATAGGTGGTGTAGATGATGTGGATGTTGTCCATTCTTGTCTCAAAAATTCCTCCTTCGTCCTCTTATAGGTTTCATTTTCATCTCACAGGTTGAATGTGGGTATATGTACTGCTGACTTCTTTACCCATTACTCGACTTGTTTCCCTCCATTGGTTTCATTTGTCCCTATTTTGGTTCCTTTGCATGTAACAACTGATATTTTGGGTCTTCGTCCCTTATCTCAACTGAGATATTTCAAATTTTCAGGTTATAATTTCCATTCCCTCTACCCTACCATTTTTCCATCATTTGTGGACATTCTTCTATCGCATGTTCTGATGCTCGACAGTAAGTACATGTTGTGCATGGATTTTTGCAATATCACACTAAGTTTCTTGGTTGGTTACAGTTATAGAATATTATAGGGCCTATTCCTCCTCGTCCACATTTTGTTTGACCTTGCACCCTACCAAATCCTCCTAGGTTTCTTTGATTAAATCCTCTTGGAGTATTATACCTTCCTCCACCTTATCTCGCAACATTCACCTCCTGAATTCTATACATGTATGTCATGTGCTCCCACATTAGATCAAATGCACGAAAATATTTGTCTTCATGTCCCACTGATTTGTAAAAGCTACATAATAAGATTCTTGGGGTATGTCGATACTTCTGTAATAGCTGGAACTCATGGGGGTTATGTCCCCATTTCTTGTTGGGTATGTGTTATATTGTTTGCACAGGTAGTAGTTTTTGCATTGCGATAGGGGGTAGAAATCCCATCATGCAAGGTTTCAGGGGAAACACCCCCGAGAATTTGTTTTCCTCAAGAAATGTGGCACATTTTTTCCTTGTTTTTCATGTTGCCTCGATTTTCGTGTTCATTGTTGGCAATTTTTTGACACATAGTTTTTTGTATATGGTTTTCTATTTTCATTTAAGGAATTAGGGTTGTGGACTAATCCAGGTCTTTGGGTTAGGGTTTTGGATGTCGTTGGATCCTATATGTATATTGTATTGTAAACAATGTATCACTATCAATGAATATAGAATATGTTGGTTTTCATGGTTTGGGTTTCCAGGGGAAAAATCTGTGTGTAATGTTTGTATTTTCCATTGTATATTTTATGTTCTTTTACTGAAAATTTGTTTGCAGTAAATATTGTACAAGGTTAAAATATACATTTGGTATCATATATTTGATGGCTTTAGGCAGACACCTTTGTGGTCAAGGGTTTGGCTCGGGACTGTGATAAGCCTTGTTACAGTGGAAGATTTGTGGTATTGATTTTTTAGGTGAAAATAAATCGAAAGGAATTCAAAGATGGAGATCGATAAGTTTAATGGGAAAAGTTTTGAGTTGTGGAAGCTCAAGATGGAAGATCTGTTGGTGGACAAATATTAGTGGATCACAGTAGATCCAGGTACTGCACCTATAGGAACTTCAGCAGATGACTGGAAAATTTTTGATCGAAAGGCAAAGAGAACAATCCGACTGTGTCTCTCATATTCATTATTACTGAATTTGTCAGAGGAAGCTACAACCAAGAATTTATGGGATAAGTTGAGGAATTTGTATCAGTCTAAGTCCATAGTAAATAAAATATTCTTGAGAAATAAGTTGTATAACCCAAGGATGAGAGATGGATACTCGGTGGCAGAGCATTTGGACTCCTTCAATACTGTGGTAAGTTAGTTAGTATTTGTTGAGATTAAAATTTCAAATGAAGATAAATGTATCAATTTATTGTGTTCTTTACCAGACTCCTGGGATAGTTTGGTTGTGGCCATAGCTAGTAATACAACTTCCTTGAATTTTGATGAAGTGGTCTCATCCTTATTGTTGGAGGATATGAGACAAAAGAATATGGAAGGACAGATCACATATGCATTATTTGCAAGAGTACGTTCCCAGGAAAGAAATAGATCTAAGTTCTCAAGTGGGAGATCTAAGTCTAAGGGTAGATATAAATCTCCTGGAAAGTTTATAAGGGAATGTTGGAGATGTGGAAAAGAAGGGCACTACAAGAATTAGTATAGACCCAAAGTTGAGAAAAAGAAGGGATTCAAAGAATCTCCTTCTACAGAAGAAAAAACCTCCAAGAAAGAAGGAGGGGATTTGTACTTGGATTCTTCAATAACACATGCAGATCATGAGACATGGTTGGTTGACTCAGGTGCATCATTTCATATGACTCCCCACAGGGAGTGGTTCTGTGAATATGAAAGGTATGATGGAGGTAATGTTTTCTTATGTGATGACACGACAACCAAAATCATAGGTCGAGGAAAAGTTAAGTTGAGGCTCATAAATGGAACGATTAGAACATTGCTCGATGTACTGCACATCCCAGGTTTGGCCGGAAATTTGATTTATGTAAGAAAAATGGACGATGTAGGGGTAAAAAAAATATTTGAAAAGGACACCTGTTGCAGGATGGTTTGAGGCGCATTGGTGTTGTTTAAGGGAGTTCGGTTTGGAAATTTGTATAATATGAAAGGAAGCACTATTAGTGATGGGTGTAATATTTCCACTGTTCTTGATATTGGAGTTGAAGAAGAAATAACTCATACAGTCTCTGGAGAAAAGGTTATGTTGTGGCATCAAAGACTGGGGCATATCGAAGAGAAGGGTTTTCGACTACTACATGGTAAAGGTATGGTTGAAGGTATGTCTAACTACTCTCTGGATTTTTATTTATGTGAACATTGTGTATATGGGAAGAAGAATCAGGTAAGATTCCCCTCTGGTGCAATGAGGGCAGAAGTAATTTTACAGTTAATTAACTATGATGCTTTTGGAATTGTGTTGGTCCCATCATTGGGAAAATCTGTGTACTATGTCTCATTTATATATGACTTATCAAGGAATACTTAGATACATTTCCTCAGGAAGATATCAAATAGAGAGAATAATTTAGGTGTTGAGGGCAGATAATGGCAGAGAGTTCAATGGGAATGAATTTGAAGAATTCTTTAAGAAGTGGGGTATATCAAGGAATAAGACTACTCCATATACACCTCAGTAGAATGGAGTTGCAAAAAGGATGAACAAGACGTTGATGGAAAAATCAAGGTGTATGCTCAGTGGTGTCGGGTTGGGGAAATAATTCTGGGCAGAGGCAGTGGGTACTGCAAGTTACCTAGTCAACAAATCACCCTCATCATCACTGGATGACAAGACTCCAAAATAGTTATGGACTGGTAAGAAACCTTCTCTCACACATCTCAAGTGATTTCGTTGTGATGCATATGTTCATGTTCCAAAGGAAAAAATGAGTAACCTAGATAATAAGGATGGAAAGTGTATCATTATTGGATATACAGATTCTCTCAAAAGGTATAATTTTTGGAACTCAGAAACTAAGAAGGTAGTGTATAGTCGAGATGTGGTATTTAGAGAAATGAAGAAAGTTGTTAAACATGAATTCCTACCAAGTAAGGAAGAACCAAATAAAATAGAGTTTGATTTAAATGATGATGAATGAGACTCTACAAAAGAACAAGAATCATAAGAAGAAGATCCTCATACTCCAATATTGAGGAGATCGGTTCGAGAAAGAAGGCTACCGGAAAGGTATACTCCATCTCATTTCTGTTCAAATTTTTCTTTGTTTATTATTGATGTTGATCCTAGAACTTTCAGGGAGGTAGTGGATTCAGAGGATGGAAATATCTCCAAAAATTCCATGGATGAAGAAATGGTAGCCTTGGATAAGAATGAAGCTTGGAATCTAGTGGAGTTGTTGACTAGAATAAATCCCATTGGAAACAAATGGGTATTTAAAAAGAATTTGAATGCAGAAGAAAAAGTGGAGAAATACAAAGCTCAGTTAGTAGCAAAGGGTTATTCCCAGGTTGAGGGAATTGATTTTGGTGAGATTTTTTCTCCTATTGCTAAGTTAACCTATATAATATTTTTGTTATCTATTGTTGTTGTATTTGATTTTGAAGTAGAAAAAATGGATGTGAAGACAACATTCATACATGGGGATCTATAATAAGAAATCTATATGAAGAAACCAAAAGGATTTGATGTGAAGGGAAAGAAAGAGTTGGTATGCAAGCTGAAAACATCCCTGTATGGTTTAAAACACTAGTACATTTGGGTCAAATTCCTATGGTGCATTCGATGCAATTGCCACTTTATATTGTCGGGAGAACGACAAACAACGGACCCCGACAAACGTCGTTTCACATGACGTCTCTTTTTCGATGACATAGATTTTGTCGTTATTGTGACGTCTTGAACGTGGCAAGACCGACGTCTTGAATGTGGCAAGAGAGATGTCTCAAATGTGGCAATAGAGACATATGGAACGTGGCAAGACCGACGTCTTAAACATGGCAAGACCGATGTCTTGAACGTGGAAAGAGAGACTTCTGAAACGTGGCAATAGAGACATCTGGAACGTGGCAAGACCGACGTCTTGAACGTGGCAAGAGAGACATCTGAAATGTAGCAAGACCAACGTCTTGAAGGTGGAAAGAGAGACATCTAGAATGTGGGAAGAGAGACGTCAGGAACTTAGCAAGAGAGATGTCTTAGACGTGGTAATAGAGACATCTTGAACGTGGCAAGACCGACATATTGAAGGTGGTAAGAGAGACGTCTAGAACATGGGAAGAGCGACGTTAAGAGGTATCATCTCCGACGTGGTTGCTATGGGAGAGACACTCCAAGATGTCACAATAGAGACCTTCTTGTAGGTATTTAAAAAATAAATACAATATCAGTACTAAGAGGGATAGGTACTTTAACCTTTGCTAAGATACTAGCCATATCAATATTTAAATCTATATCATCGGTCTATATTTAAGAAACTCGGATTTTTTTATTAACAATTTATCCTCTTAGTTTATGTATCCATTAGATACAGTGTTCTTAACACTTTCATATCTATGTAACCACTAGGTGGCATTGGTTATTTTATTTCAATCTTAAATAATGACCTAAGATTTTTTTGCTAATATTTAGATAAGACTATAACAATTGATTGTAATTCCATGGTCGCTAGTGTGTAGAGATGTTTTTTGGGGTCTATAATTTACGAGTTAGAGAGAGAATAGTCTCTATTAGAGACATCTGATGTTGGTCACCTGCTTTAGTGCGGGGAGGAGAATAATCACAACATCAAAGATGAAAGATAACATGAAGTAGAAAAATATTTCAATATACAAAGAGACATGCTTTTCCCTCCATTGAAAAGAACCATTTGATTAGGTAAAATGTTAATAACTGCAAAAGAAAAGGTCAATTTTACCTCCATCGAAGGGCATCATTTCATTGGGTAACACCTCATATCAAAATAAGTGAAAATCTAAATTGCACATTGCCAACCAACTATTAAAATCCAATAGCACCACTAGAATCCAAAGAATTTAGGGAAGCTTCATCAAGCAAAAAGTAAAAACGAACAATCTTTGAATCCAACCCCTATATATTCCAAAG
>ML779633.1:434903-457432 GCA_009831015.1 Picea engelmannii | reverse complement strand
ACCACTCGCCAATATTTTACAAGATTTTATAATTCAGTGAAAGATTCACCAATATTTTACAAGATTTTATAATTCAGTGAAATATTCGCCAATATTTTACAAGATTATATAATTGACTAAAATATTCGCCAAAAAATTATATAAACATTTTATATTATTGATAAAATAGCCCTCAATTTTTCCTATGTATCATGGGGATTCGCCCATTTATTATACATATAAATTTAGGGGGGGTTCTTAAAATCACCCCTGGTCGAAATAGTTGTATTTGATTTGAAGTTTTAAATATTAGGTTAGACCTCACTTCCTAGATTATTTGATGATTGCTTACAATATTGAATTTACTTCTTAGTCTGTATTTTGAAGATAGTTCACTCAAATACAGTGATTGTTCCTCACAAGTCTGGTGACCATGGATTGACATGATAAGTGTCTTTTTTATGAAAATAAATTAAGTTGGCATATTTGGTGTCGTTTCTGGGGAGGAATTGAAAGAATTAGTTTTGAAATATTTTGTAATTTTTTTTTGTTTTTCACACATTTAGGACTGGAAGGAATGAAGAAGGTAATACGGGAGGTATGAACCTCCACAACTATTTTTTTGAGTCTTCACAAGAACTATTCATGTGTGATTTTCATGAATATATTAGTTAGACCTAGAGATAGTAAGGGTAGGTTTGTCAAAAGAGGAAAAAAAAATGTTCCAGAAAAATCAAAATCCCCCATAAAACACTTACTAAATCATCACAACCATCTCTTAAACCACCTACTTCATCATCTTGACAACCACCTACAAATCCATCTACTAGACCACCTACTCCATCATATTCACAACTATATACTAAACCATCTATCAAAATATCCACAAAACCCCATGGTACTAACTTTCTTGCAGGTACTAAGAAAGATACGAGAAAGTAGATTGTTACAGAAAGCTCAAAGCAGACACAAACTGAAGATACCGTTGAACAATTTGAATAACCAAAAGGTTGGATTAAACCATTTTGGATATTTTGGGACAATACGATAGTTGCTGAAGTATCTCACATTTGAGGAGGAAGAAGAATGCCAAGAGGTGGGGGAGAAGGAGAAAGAATACCAATAATACCATAAGGAGAATGTGAAAGATGTCCAAGAGGTGGAGAAAGAGAAATGATACTAGAAGGAGGAGGACAAAGAGAAACAGGTCCAAATGATGCAGGAGTTGAGGAAGAGGAAGTTACATTTGGTTTTCCCATCTTAGATGTACCTACATAATTTGGAAATGAACTGAAGATGAAAAATATTCCACTCTCATTTCTTCCTAACTTTCATGGTATGGCCTTTGAAGACCCTGATGCATTTTAGTTTGAATTTGATATTTTATGTAATACCTATAGGTATACAAATGATTCTCACAAACTTCATTTGTTTCCTGCCACTCTGAAGAACACTTCTTTAAAATGGTTTATTGGGCTAGGAGAAAATACTATTGGGAATTGGGATACTATGAGGATAATTTTCCTTAAGAAGTATCAATCTTATTGTAGACCACGAGATTCAAAAGAAGACATATTCAGGATGGCTCAACAAGAAGATAAGAAATTAGAGGACTACCTAGAGAGATTTTGTACAATTTTCAAAATTCGAAACAAAATTCTTTAAATTTTGATACTATTCGTACAATATTTTTATAAGGCATTTGTAACAAGTATATTGATATTATTAATATCATGGGATCCAATGACATTTCAAGTTTACTGTTTGAAAAAATTGTTGAAATGTGCATGAAATACTCCAAGGGAAAAGCTAAAGCTATAAAAGGATCAAGAGATGCTCTTTCCAAAGTCACCAAATCATCCACAAGGAGTATAACTATGACAGAACTAGGCAATTTGTTGGAAAATTTTAAAACTGATCTTTTGAGTACATTAGGTTCTCATATTGATACATTGAAGGATAAAAGGAAACAAGAAGAGAAAAATCAAGATTTAGCAATTTTTTTCCATCAAAGTAGGAAAAATCATCCACCTAGAGAATGTCCATTAGATAGTATTCAAGTTTGTGTCATTTGTGTAAAATAAAATTCAATGAAAAATTTCCCATCATTTCTAGGAATCAAATCAATTTTCGAAGGTGAAAGCACATCAACATGATCTCTTTATTATGTTTCACCAAGAAGAGCATGGAAACCATGCACACCAGGTATGCCTCCAGATCCTGCTAAGAAATTTCCTTCATATTATTATCCAAATTTTGTAGAAAACACATGGAATGCCCCTTTTCCTTGACAAGCATGGCCTCCTCAACAAGCTCAAAACCAACATTTTCAACAAGGTCGACGAGGATCCACTTATGGAAACCATCCTCCCCATATTCCTCAAACATCATATCAATCATATCAACAATATTATTTTCAACAACCTTATCCACCGCAATCTTTTCCATTTCAACAACAATCTTATCCATTTCAACATCAACCATACCCGCAACAAAACAAAATTCTATCCACTCAATATCCATATTCTGTACTTCATCCACCACAAATCACTCAACCACGATAGCTACAACTTCCTTCTAACCAACCAGTTCCTAGACAAATGCAATTTCCATCACAATCATTAGCTAATCCTAATAATAAAGTGGAAATACCTGCTTATAATGTTGAAGAAGGAACATTTCCCACTTATGCATTTTTTTTTCTAGGATATCCACTGAAGGTCAGGTAAAACAATTCATAAATAACCCCCCATAAAAAGAAAAAGAATGATAAAATAATAATAAAAATTACACTACAATTTCACACAAGTTATTTGAAACTCAGAAGGATCAACTACCATTAACAAAAACACCTCCTTTTCTAGGGAGGTTGTACTTGGAAAAATCCATAACTCCTTATGAGCATGATTTATTAAATGAATTAAAGAATATCTATGTTAAAATTCCCTTATTAGAGGCTATAAATAACATACCAATCTATACAAGAAAAATTAGGGAATTATGCCTTAAGAAATCATGAAGAAAAAGGAAGGATCCATCAACAATGCAAGTTGTTGGAAAACTAGCTACCCTAATGTCAACAAATATTACAACATACAAATCTGTTGATCTAGGGGTACCAATTGTTACCATCTTCATCAACAATATTTCTATTCCAAATACTTTAATTGACTTAGGTGTAGTTATTAATGTGATGACCATGGAAACAATGAAAAATCTAAACATTTGTAATCTTTGACCTAGACCTACAATATTGGAAATGGTAGATAGATCTTGGGTAAAAGTAGAGTGTGTAGTAGATTATTTCATTGTATCCTTGGATTCATGGGAGAATCCTACAGAATTTGTAGTTCTTCAACCAAAATCTAACTTAGGTGGACACCCTCTTATTCTTGGAAGACCTTGGTTGGAGACAATTGGTGATCTTATTAGTTGTAGATTAGGAAATATGATTATTTCAAGAGGGAGTGAAAGAAATCAATTGACAATTTATCGACCTACTAGATCTATGTTGGCAGCCATTTCGCATTTTTATCCTATCCTTATAAGCTACCTACACAAGTGTTTTGGAACCCTTGATTCTAATCGTAATCTTTTGAATAAAATGACATGATTATTTTGGCGCATTCGCACACCTGCCTTTTGTTTTCATTTTCACGACTGCAAGCGTGAAAATCTTGAGTTCGAAGTCATGTCGATGGCATTAAAATCGTCACTGGATTATTATGGTTACTCTTGTTCATGTGGTCATTTCACTTCTAATTCAATAATGGTCACACAGTTGGCAAGACACCAAAACCTTTACTCACTTGGCATTTTTTTTGTTAATATGACTTTATTTTATAAGTTTGTGATGCAATGGTATTCTAGTGATTGTGATTGAGTCCTTGATACAATGGTGGTTTGATTTTCTATTGTCTTTGATCAAATCCCATGGTGCAATGGTTTCATACAACGCATAAGTTTTATCGTCAAATCTTTGGTGCTAAATTCGAAATATTGTTTTGTTTTAAATCATGCAAACACTATTGTTTGTGCAGATATTCAGGTCGACTTATCATAGTTTTCAATAGTTGTTTGATTGGCATGTCGTTTGCATTGCTTTTAACACACACCAATAGTGATTTGAATCACCATAGCGCCATCGATTGTACATTTTGATATGAATGTTTTGCATGGGTTTGTTTCATTCCACCACCCTCACACACTTAGGCATTAATGTCTGCCTTGTATCTTGGGTTACCTCTGTTGGTCTTGGGGAAACCTATGAGCTTTCGGTTCTGCGTATACCCTGTCTAACCCCCTGTCCGCTTACCCTATTCACTGTGTGCTCTCTCCTATGGCACCTGTAGTGCGCATAGAACCTAATGGCATCCAAATGCTGTTGCTATTTAACAACGCTTGTGAAGACCTGGAGAATAGTGGTTGGTTAGTGTTTATCCAAAAATTTGAGAGTTTCAACCTTGCGGTCGCCCAACAGTTTTCCCTCACATTCGATGGATGTAGGGCCAAGGTTGGAGACATCCAACTTGAACTGAACGAAGAATTCCTCAGTTCAGCCATAGGTTTACCAGCTAAAGGGAAGAGGTGGTTTAAGAATTCAAAGGTGGATGAAGTGCCATGGCCACTCCTGTTCACATCGAGGAAAATTGTCAGTTGTGACAGAGGTATGCCAGTCATTTCCCTTAAGCCTAGGTGGCACGATTTATTAGCCATTGTTAAGCAGTTCGTGACTTGCGAAGGTCATTATGGTTTAGTGTTTCTTTACCATCTCCGATTGCTTATGAATTTCATTGATTTCCCTTTGAATATGCCTCACTATCTCCTATGCAGTCTGTATAAAATGTCTAAACGATTTAAGAGGGAGAGGGCTGATAGTAGCCTCTTCCATCACTGCTTGATCAAAATCGTTATTATTCATCATTTGAATCTTAGTGGTGACTGTTGGAAAGCCTTCCTATCAAGGAATGGCTTTGCCACTCCCGAATGTGTCCAAGTGGACAAGACTGTGGTCACCGAAACCCTGGTTGGGCCTGTTGTGCCACCTCCTACCCTTCTACCCCCTGTCAAAACCTCGAACTGCCTCAACATTGACCTACCCGATACCATGCCCGACCCGTGTTCTAAAGACAATACTAAGACCGTTAAGAGGCATGTAAGGAAGAAGGGCAAGGGTAATACCTATGCCAATAGTAAGGGAAAGAAAAATGCATGATGGATATCTAGATGTGCTCGGAACAAGCCCAAACAAAACACTGACCAGAAGCCTATTGTTTTGAGCGAGGATTCGGACTCTGAGATTGAATGCTTTTTGGCCGAGGAATACCCGTATTCTCATGGCCTCTATTCTATGGAACCCTATGACTACGTTTCCAACCTACCACCATGCCTCAAGGATGACCCTAACTTCCCAGGAATTAAGTTTGACAGTGGAACCCCTGGTAACTTAAAAGAACCCTCACCTGTAATGCCAAGGCCCGATCAACAACAGTGCACTCAATGCAACTCTTGGCTGGAACGATACTACACGGATGTTCCTCTGTTGCAATCCAAAATTAAATCCTTGGAGGAAGGGGTTACTATGTTGTCAAAGGAAAATGACAGGCTACAAGCTTACGATAAGAAGCAAAAGACCACGGGTTCTATCGTCTTCAGAAATGTTGAGGCAACAACTGCCTTTGTCAACTCAAATTTATCCTAACCAAATCGTTTTCCTACGGCCCAGGTATGTTATTTCGACATCGATTTTTGAATGATTTGGTTGAATTAGCATAGCCGATTGTGTTTTCTCTGAATTAGTTCTATTTTGTTTGAATAGATTAAAAAATGATTCTGTTTACTTCGAATTACCAAGAATGATTTTGTTTTTGTATTTGAATTAGTACAAAAGATTTCGTTTTTGAGTTAGCATAAACTATTTTGTTTGCATTGATTCGTTTGCTAAAATTGAATATAGCTATGTTTTGATTGAACCGATTTAATACAATTTTATTGTTCTTGGATTAGTATAAACGATTGTGTTGGCTTTGAGTTAGTTTGATTTAGTTATGTTTGGTTTGATTCAAAAACGATTCTGTATGTTTGAATTAGCATAGTCGTTTGTGTATGCATTGGATTAGTATCAAAGATTGGTTTGATAAATAGAATATAATCTGATTAATTCAATACGATTTCGTTTATTTTGAACGGGCATAAAAGATTTGGTTTATTTTACCAAGAATGATTTGTTTGTTTTGAATTAGTAATTAAGAGTTGTTTGATTTGCTGTATACATTCTTGTTATCATTTGCATTAATTTAAAATGATTTTGTTGGTAAATATGACCAGCTACAGAATCGTGAGATTCTGTAGCTAGTCATAAAAATTGGATTTTGTTGATTTTACAATTAAAACATTATCTAAAATTGTCTAATTTTTCCTATCTACAGGTACATACGAATTTCAATGGGAAATTGGATATGCTGTGGCAGTTTAGAACATGTTTTTTGTTATATAGTTTTGTTTTAAGTTGTTTGTTTTAGGCAGAAATAGAGATTTGGGAGATTGTTCCCAGATTTTTTCCAAATAGTTTTTGATAATTCCGACAGGGATCTTTTACCCTGTGGCCTTTATATACTCATTAATTTTTGTAAAGAACCCATCACTGTTGGGAGAACAAATACTATGGAATTATGATGATACAGACTCGAATGGAAGTGGATCTTTTGTAACAGCTTGAGCTTTCAATTTATCATACTTTCGTTCAAGTTTTGTGCATTTTAATTTGTGATCAAGTTATTGACTACTTTAGATATCAAGACTTGTTACAGGTTGATGCATTATGACTTAAATTTTGTCCATATTTATTGTGTCTCATTTTATTCACAACAATCACTCTGTTTGAATTTAATTAACAGAAGGTTTATCTTCTTAATTAAATGAAGGATTATATGCAAATATTCGCACTGTGATTTATCTAAATGTGATGATCTATAAACTTTAAGATTTTTGTCGCTTTATGTCTTGTTTGTTCTTTCATTCGTATTCAAAGAGCACTGTTGCTTCCTGTTTACAAGAAGCTTGTGGAAAATCTGGTGCGGGTTTCCTCCCATCAAACAACTAAATTAAAGTACCGTGCACAGGACAAATAGGAAGCGTTACTTCAGGTTAGTTTGTTATTTGCAATTTAACAGTTAATAATTTCAAGAATTCTCAGTAGTTTAGATAGATATATAGTTCAGATTTACAGTTAGGATTATTATTTTAATTGCTCAGCTTAGTTAGTTTTCATTCCTCTTCTTTCACAGAAAAGATATAAAAAATCCAAAAATAATGGTTTCGCTGTCATAAGACATTTTACCAATGATTTTTGCAAATTTAGATCAAAATTTGTATTCTGTAAGTACTGTACATATATAATTGAGATCTAATTCGGTTGATGGCTGAACATTTAATTTCATAGAATTATTGTTGTATAATATTAGTAAGTAAGCTGTATATATATGTTTTAGATTTGTATATAGTTTGCTTTAGTTGCTTTTTTTACTTAGATTAGTTTCTTTAGTTTAGTTTTCCTTTCGTTTTCTTAGGACTTAGATCGGCCAACGAAGCCGCTAAACCCATCAGAGTGGATCATCCCAAATGGCTTGGGTTATTTAGACAACCCTACACCGGATCTACCCCTCCAGTTGACAAGCATTCAATTTCACCCGTCAACAAATGGTGCTAGAAGGAGGGTGTGAACATTATTAATGGCACGAGGTGGTCGTAAGACTCCTCCACCACCTAACCACTCGCCTATAGTGACAAGAAGTCATTCAAATGACAACATTGTCCCTCAAACAACAACCACATCAAACGACGATCTAAGGATCACAGTTGAACTAGTAACCCCAAATCCTACAAGTGGTGACGTACAAGAGATTGTCCGCCAATCTCTCTTAAGAACACATAGTGCCTTTGCCCGTTTAAGGCAACCAAATCAGCCTTTGGACCAACCTTTATATTTCTCTGATATCAGAGAACAACTTGGAGGCACTAACCTCACTTTAAATCCTACAGATCCAACCCTCACTCCTGCTGCAGGAGGATCTGGAATACCACCCTCACCACCTCCATCACCTCCTTCTTCTTCTGGAGAAGACTCTTCTGACGAAGGCAATTCCCCTTCTCAGCCTTCCACACTACCTACACCAATGGCCAACCAAATCAATCATGCCAGACCCTGGCTCGATCAAGATGCAATAGCCATACCTGGGCCTCAACATCCCTTACCCAAACATCTAGAGAAGTGGCTTCCCAAGTTTGACCCTGACTCTAAACAGATCATCGAAGATCACATTAAAAAGTTTATGTTAGCCATTAGACTCCGTAATGTCAAGCACGAAGACGTAGTATGTAGGTTGTTCCCCTACACTTTTGAGGGCAATGCCTCTACTTGGTAGTTTGCCCAGCAACCCCATACCATCGTGTCATGGGAGAAGTTCGAATCCTACTTTCGGGAAAAGTTTGGAGACGATAAGTCCCCAGAAGTTCTAGTCATGGATCTTTCTAGTTTAAGAATGAACCCCAAAGAGAAAATCAAAGACTTTAACCAAAGATTCTTAACACTTAAGAACCGAATCCCTACGGACTCGATGCCTGCTGAGAATCTTATCATAGTATACTATACTAAAGCCTTGCATCAAAATATAGCCATTTGGGTAAAACGATCTAAGAAGGCCACGTTGTTAGAGGCCTTCGAAGAGGCCAGCCAGATTGAAAAAGACATCCTTAGTTTAAAAGGCACTACTAGCAACGAAACAAAGACTAGTTCATCTTCCAAAAAGAAGATCAAAATCCTCCCTAGACCTGCTCAAAATAAAACACAACCTGAAAGCTCGGATTTAGAAAACCTAACTAAAGTCGTTCAAAAACTATCAAATCAAGTTATAGATTTGAAAAGGACGGTCGAAGAAGCTTCTTCGAGCAAAGGGCCCTACAAACCCCCGTTTAGGAAGCCTTTTCCCACAAACCGACCTAATACAAATACCGAGGGCCTAAATCTAGAAAGTCTGCAATTCACCCTTCAAACAATTCTAGAAGCCCAGGATAACTTGATGCCTCCTGAAAGCCCTGAGGAAGTAGTTGAAAAAGAGACAGTTGAAGAAGAAGAATCTTCTCCGAACATTTTTGGACACTTCTCGGATAGCATTTTTCAAGCTAACTTCGAGACGGTGCATCCCTACAATACTAGGAGTAAGACAACAAACAAACCTTCTTCCGAAAACACTATGACTTTGCCCCCAAAGCAATCTAAACCAGCTAAGAATAAACAGAGTCATGTAAACCCCAACTTAGATTATGATTTAGTTGAATATCTAAAAAAATTAAGGGATAACATTTATGTTTATGAATTATTAAAATTTATGTTTCTGCTACAAAAAATGTTATAGAACATCGCAGAGAATAGCAAAAATGGTAATTCAAGCAGTAACAAGGTTGTTCAGAACAAAGTTCCTCAGAAGACTTCTGCTAAGAATAATCCTAATCCTCACGATAAAGGAAGCCTTCTTGTAAATAATGTAACAAATGTAGATAAATTAGCTTTAGAGACTGTGAGTAAAAAGCCACAAGCTTACACCCTTAGTACTTGCAGAAATGTACCTCCATTTTTGTTAACTTTCGAAATCTTTAATAGAAACGTGCACAATTGTAGGGTAGATTCAAGAGCGTCATCCAATGTAATCCCATGGTCTGTGTGTCAAAAGATTAATGCTAAAGTTGAACCATCCACTTTAAAAATCATCCAACTTGATCGAACTAGTGTTAAAGTCATAGGAGAATTAAGGAATGTGCTTATAAGATTATCGTCTAACCCCAAAGTTCATCAAGTGATTGATATTATTGTTGTGGATATTCCAGAAGTTTATGGTTTGTTTTTAAACAGAGACTAGTCAGAGAAGCTACACGACTATTTCGCGACAGATTGGTCTCACCTATGGCTGCCCGAAAACGACAAGCCCAATAATATCAAGGTAAATCGTGAATGCTACCTTAAGTTCATAGTCACAGATTTAATTGATCCCAATGAACCATTTACCCCTTCTACCGATTCACTCGAAATACAAGGGATGGATACCTTTTTCGGCAATTTCATGGCTGAGACTTCAGCTATCACCAACCCAAAACAACAGTTAGAGATTGTATCATATGTGCAGCCAACAGCTTCTACACAATGGTCTCATACACCCCATAAAAATCAAATTTGGTCTCTTTATTTTGACGGGTCAAAGTCCAAGGAAGGAGCTGGTGCGGGCTGCGTTATTATTGATCCGGCAGGTAACAAAACCCTGATTGCATGTAGGATAGAATTTGAATGTACTAATAACACAACATAATATGAGGCTTTATTGCAGGGCCTCAGAAAAGCTTTAGATATGAACATTCAAAATCTGACTGTCTTTGGTGATTTAGAAATCGTGGTTAGATAGGTAAGAGATTCTATCCACTGTCTGTTTCCGCATCTTAAAAGCTACAAATCCAAGGTATGGAATTTAATGAATAAGTTTTCTGCTTTCAATATAAATTCTATTCCTAGATTGAATAATTCTGAAGCTGATCTATTAGCTAACGTAGCTTCCAAACTCTTTCCTACAGAAGGCTTGTCCCCAGATGCATTCTCCATCGAACTATTGTCCAGGCCATCCGTTCCTGACAACATCACGAATTGGAGAGTCTTCGATGACGATCAACAGATTATTAGCTTCCTGCATATGGAAGAAACTTTCCAAGGCACAGTAATCGACGAATGCACTCATGACGACAATTTGCGTGATTTAACGGTAATACCAAATCCGAGAACTCTTGAATATTCATCGGACATGGTAAATTCGATCCCTAAGTCTGTAGTTAGATTAGAGAAATTTTACGATCTTCAAGACAAATTCAAAAAATTAGTCAACTGTAAAACGAATAGTTCCTCTTTATCATATGAAAAAGTAAACTTGGGAACTAATGGCAATCCACAGTGCATTAATTTAGGGGTGGGGTGTTCTGAACAAGAAAAAACTGCATTCATTAAATTATTTAAGGAATTCAAAGATGTTTTTGCATGGACGTATGATGACCTTAAAACTTTTGACCCTAACATCATACAACACGTCATTCCTATAAAACCCCAAACCTTACCCTTTCAATAGAAGTTAAGAAAAATGCACCCTAAGCTCGAACCGATCGTCAAAAAAGAATTGAATAAACTCCTAAATGCTAAGATAATTTTCCCAGTTAGGCACATGCAATGGGTTTCTAACCTTGTCCCTATCTGAAAGAAAAGTGGGGAAATCCGACTATGCGTCGATTTCCAAAACCTTAATAGAGCATCTGATAAAGACAACTACCCTGTACCACCCATGGAATAGATCCTTCAACATGTATCTGGTTCTGAGAGACTATCCTTATTGGATGGATTTTTAGGGTACAACCAAGTCCTGATGTCCCCTCCAGACCAACTTAAAACTACCTTCCGCACTCCATGGGGCACCTACGCTTACAAGAAAATGCTCTTTGGACTGATTAATGCCGGTGCCACTTTCCAGAGAGCAATGAACATCGCTTTCCGAGGCTTAATTAATCAATCCGTCGTAGTTTACCTAGATGTTGTTACTATATTTTCTAAAAACAAAACTAATCATCTAGCTCATTTAAGAGTTGTTCTACAACAATGTTGTAAATACGACATTTCCTTAAATCCTAAAAATTCTATCTTCGCAGTAGAACAAGGTAAATTATTAGGATTTATTGTGTCAAGCAAAGGGATGATTATCGACCCTGAAAGGACTCAAGTCATCTCGAAACTCCCCCCTCCCTCCTCCAAAAAGTCTATGCAGTCTTTCTTAGGCCAGATAAACTTCATCAGGAGATTCGTTCCCAGTTTCTCCGAGATGGTGAGACCTTTACAGAATTTAATTAAGAAAGATGCGCAATATCACTAGGGACCCTTAGAAAATCAAGCTTTTAATTCGATAAAAAAGGCCATAATAGATGTTCCTTCTCTCATGAGCCCCTACTTTTTGCAAGACTTCATGCTTTACACATTTGCTTCTGACCGCTCCTACATTGTTGTCCTAACTAAAAAGAACGTTGAAAACAATGAAGTACCCATTGCCTTTATGAGATCTGCTTTCAAAGGTGCATAACTTAATTACCCAGCAGTAGATCAACACGCCTATGTTGTTTTTAAAGTAGTTAAGCACTTCCGATCTTATCTTTTGAAATCTATGACGAAAATTATTGTCCCTTACCCAGCGGTCAGGAATCTGTTAGTGCATAAAGAATTAGGTGAAAAGAGGGCGAACTGGGTCACTTCCTTACAAGAGTACGACATAGAAATCACCCCAGCTCAAATAGTGAGAGGCCAAGGGTTGTGCAAGTTAGTTGCTAACTCAACAGCGGGAGAGGAAGAACAAAACGATATTTCAAACCTAGGACAACACAATCAAAATTCAATCTGTTGTGCACAAAACTCTGTCAGTCCATGGTATGATGATATAAAATTCTGTCTTGAACATGGGTCAGCCCCCCGTCACCTGGATCCCACTAAAAGAAGAGCGTTAAGATTAAAATATGTCTCCTTTCATTTGATTAATGGTATTCTGTTTCGTCAAAATTTTGATGGAGTACTTATGCGCTGTCTTGAGAAAGATGAAGCAGAAAAGGTCTTACTAGAATTGCACGCAGGAGAAGCTGGTGGGAATTTTGGTGGTGACACCACTGCCCATAAAGTTTTGAGGGCTGGTTATTACTAACTTACACTCTTTAGAGATGCCCATGCCTTGTGCCGCAAGTGTATTATTTGTCAAAAAGCATCCGGGCGGATACATAAACCAGCCTTTCCTTTGCAGCCTGTTTCAGTAGACTCCCCTTTTCAGTAGTGGGGTCTTGATATTATAGGTCCAATCAATATGCCATCCTCACAGTAGCATAAGTTTATCATAACAGCCACAGATTACTTCACCAGGTGGTCTGAAGCTGTCGCATTAAGAACTCTGAATACCAGTCAGGTAATTGCCTTTTTAAATTCAAATATTATTACTCGTTTTGGTATCCTTGATTGTTTAGTATTCGATAACGCTTCTTATTTTTCGTCTCTTGAGATGAGTGAGTTCTCTCTAGAAAAATGAATTAAATTGAAGTATTCTGCCAGCTATTACCCCCAGGGCAATGGATTAGCAGAATCAACAAATAAGAATCTGATTAAAATCATCAAGAGAACGGTATCTGAAAATCACAAAAATTGGCCTAACGCACTGCTAAACGCAATCTGGGATGATAGGGTAACACCAAAGACTATTGTAGGTAACTCCCCCTTCTTTCTTGTCTATGGTAGAGAAGCAATTTTTCCACCACATATTCTTCTTCCCTCACTACAGCTATCATAGAAAATACAAGAAGAAGATTGTCCCCCTTTGGAGAAATGAATTAATGCTTTAATGAAACTAGAAGAGGTAAGGGCTCAAGCTAAACGTAAGTTAGATCAACATCAACTAGTGGTCAAAAGCTGGTTTGATGCCAACTCTACCTCTGATAGGAACTTCGAAGTAGGTGACCTTGTCTTGAAATGGGACAAACTGCATGAGGGAAAGGGAGAGCACACGAAGTTTTAGAACTTATGGCTTGGACCATTTTTAATTGTTGAGAAATTGGGTCCCAACTATTTTCGATTACAGAGTCTAGACAGCTAGACACCTATTCGATGAATGGCCAAGCTCTGAAAAGATATTTTGCTTGATGACAACCCTGTGTATATTGTGTAAATATTTTTCTTTTGTTTGCTTTTATTTTACTGTTTTGGTTTTGATTTTTCCTTACGCTTATCAGTTTTTCTTTTTTGAAATACACATACCTGCATTTTGAACTGTTCAGACAAAGAAAACAGAAAAATTATTTCGCTGAAATGACTGCTGAAAAATTGTCTAAACATCAATTATAATATACTTCCGAAATTTACAGCCATGTTGAGGAAAGACTGTTGTATGAAAGAAGTTTATTGATTTCAGTCTGTAAGTGAAGCCTGTCATGATCATCCATCATCTTCTTACACTGTCCCAGTTCCTTAAGGGAATAACTCAGAAGATGTCTCCCTGCCTTAGAAGGTTGGTTTTGCAAACAAACCATCTCTGAATCTTAATGAAGGACAGTTGTAAAAAATTCTTTCAAGGTCTGTAAAAAATATGTCAAAAATATCATAATTTTCAGCGTCACCCCGCTCAATTATATATCTTTTAAAAACTAAATAAATCATTAAAAGAGCTGTGGGAAGTGCTTGTAAACCCGCCAGGATATTGAACAGTTCTGCTGGCAGTGGGTAAATGCATGCATGATGCCAAGACAACTTCATCGGGGTACTGAACAGGCCCGCTGGCAGCAAAGCAATGTCGGGTATATGAAAATTCGTAAGTATGAAATCTCTTGACCTTAACATGTCCTTTATTATGATCTGGAACTTCTTGGCAGGATACAGATATTAGAGTGGGTTAAATGGAAACCCTGTCAAGGCTATGGACGCCTGCTGGAAGCAGTGGCTCTGTCAACAGTATTGGAGATTTTATCTTTAATATCGTGGCTCTCTTGTCTTAAGACTGTTATTAGTTTTCACCTTTTAAGCACTGCTGGAATATTTGATCAATGATGATGTTTAAACAATTTTCTGGTTGTTTTTGAGTTAGAATTATTCTCATTATCATAATCTGAATTTGTTCTTTCGACAGAGATAACTGCTTATACCAGTGTGTCGCCATTGTTGGCAGCCATTTCACATTTTTATCCTATCCTTATAAGCTGCCTACACAAGTGTTTTGGAACCCTTGATTCTAATCGCAATCTTTTGAATAAAACGACATGATTATTTTGGCGCATTCGCACACCTGCCTTTTGTTTTCGGTTTCACGACTGCAAGTGTGAAAACCTTGAGTTCGAAGTCATGTCGATGGCATTAAAATCGTCACTGGATTATTATGGTTACTCTTTTTCATGTGGTCATTTCACTTCTAATTCAATAATGGTCACACAGTTGGCAAGACACCAAAACCTTTACTCACTTGGCATTTTTTTTGTTAATATGACTTTATTTTATAAGTTTGTGATGCAATGGTATTCTAGTGATTGTGATTGAGTCCTTGATACAATGGTGGTTTGATTTTCTATTGTCTTTGATCAAATCCCATGGTGCAATGGTTTCATACAACGCATAAGTTTTATCGTCAAATCTTTGGTGCTAAATTCGAAATATTGTTTTGTTTTAAATCATGCAAACACTATTGTTTGTGCAGATATTCAGGTCGACTTATCATAGTTTTCAATAGTTGTTTGATTGGCATGTCGTTTGCATTGCTTTTAACACACACCAATAGTGATTTGAATCACCATAGCGCCATTGATTGTACATTTCGATATGAATGTTTTGCATGGGTTTGTTTCATTCCACCACCCTCGCACACTTAGGCATTAATGCCTGCCTTGTATCTCGGGTTACCTCTGTTGGTCTTGGGGAAACCTGTGAGCTTTCGGTTCTGTGTATACCCTATCTAACCCCCTATCCGCTTACCCTGCTTGTTGTGTGCTCTCTCCTATGGCACCTGTAGTGCACATAGAACCTAATGGAATCCAAACGCTGCTGCTATTTGACAATGCTCGTGAAGACCTGGAGAATAGTGGCTGGTTAGTGTTTATCCAAAAATTTGAGGGTTTCAACCTCGCAGTCACCCAACAGTTTTCCCTCACATTCGATGGATGTAGGGCCAAGGTCGGAGACATCCATCTTGAACTGAATGAAGAATTCCTCAGTTCAACCACGGGTTTACCAGCTAAAGGGCAGAGGTGGTTTAAGAATTCAAAGGTGGACGAAGTGCCATGGCCGCTCCTGTTCACATAGAGGAAAATTGTCAGTTGTGACAGAGGTATGCCATTCATTGCCCTTAAACCTAGGTGCCACGATTAATTAGCCATTGTTAAGCAGTTCGTGACTTGCGAAGGTCGTTATGGTTTAGTGTTTCTTTACCATCTACGGTTGCTTATGAATTTCATTGATTTCCCTTTGAATATGCCTCACTATCTCCTACGCAGTCTGTATAAAATGTCTAAACGATTTAAGAGGGAGAGGGCTGATAGCAGCCTCTTCCATCACTGCTTGATCAAAATCATTATTATTCATCATTTTAAGCTTAGTGGTGACTGTTGGCAAGCCTTCCTATCAAGGAACGGATTTTCCACTCCCGAATGTGTCCAAGTGGACAAGACTGTGGTCACCGAAACCCTGGTTGGGCCTGCCGTGCCACTTCCTACCCTTCTACTCCCTGTCAAACCCTCGAACTGCCTCAACATTGACCTACCTGACACCATTCCCGACCCATGTTCTAAAGACAATACTAAGACCATTAAGAGGCCTGTAAGGAAGAAGGGCAAGGGCAATACCGATGCCAATAGTAAGGGAAAGAAGAATGCACGATGGATATCTAGATGTGATCGGAACAAGCCCAAACAAAAAACTGACCAGAAGCCTATTGTTTTGAGAGAGGATTCGGACTCTGAGATTGAACGCTTTTTGGCCGAGGAATACCCGTATTCTCATGGCCTCTATTCTATGGAACCCTATGACTACGTTTCCAACCTACCACCGTGCCTCAAGGATGACCCTAACTTCCCGGGAATTAAGTTTGAAAGTGGAACCCCTGGTAACTTAAAAGAACCCTCACCTGTAATGCCAAGGCCTGATCAACAACAGTGCACTCAATGCAACTCTTGGCTGGAACAATACTACACGGATGTTCCTCTGTTGCAATCCAAAATTAAATCCTTGGAGGAACAGGTTATTGTGTTGTCAAAGGAAAATGACAGGCTACAAGCTTACGATAAGAAGCAAAAGACCACGGGTTCTATCATCTTCAGAAATGTTGAGGCAGCAATTGCCTTTGTCAACTCAAAGTTATCCTGACTGAATCATTTTCCTACGGCCCAGGTATGTTATTTCGACACCGATTTTTGAATGATTTGGTTGAATTAGCATAGCCGATTGTGTTTTCTCTAAATTAGTTCTGTTTTGTTTGAATAGATTCAAAAACGATTCTGTTTACTTTGAATTACCAAGAATGATTTCATTTTTTTATTTGAATTAGTACAAAAGATTTCGTTTTTGAATTAACATAAACTATTTTGTTTGCGTTGATTCGTTTGCTAAAATCGAATATAGCTATGTTTTGATTGAACCGATTTAATACGATTTTATTGTTCTTGGATTAGTATAAATGATTGTGTTGGCTCTGAGTTAGTTTGATTTAGTTCTGTTTGGTTTGATTCAGAAATGATTCTGTATGTTTGAATTAGCATAGTCGTTTGTGTATGCGTTGGATTAGTATCAAAGATTGGTTTGATAAATAGAATATAATTTGATTAATTCAATACGGTTTCGTTTATTTTGAACTGGAATAAAAGATTTGGTTTATTTTACCAAGAATGATTTGTTTGTTTTGAATTAGTAATTAAGATTTGTTTGATTCATTGTATACATTATTGTTATCATTTGCATTAATTTAAAATGATTTTGTTGGTAAATATGACCAGCTACAGAATCGTGAGATTCTGTAGCTAGTCATAAAATTTGGATTTTGTTGATTTTACAATTAAAACATTATCTAAAATTGTATACTTTTTCCTATCTACAGGTACATATGAATTTCAATGGGAAATATGACATGCTGTGGCAGTTTAGAACATGTTTTTTGTTATATAGTTTTGTTTTAAGTTGTTTGTTTTAGGCAGAAATAGAGATTTGGGAGATTGTTCCCAGATTTTTTCCAAACAGTTTTTGATAATTCCCACAGGGATGTTTTACCCTGTGGCCTTTATATACTCATTAATTTTTGTAAATAACCCATCACTATTGGGAGAACAAAGACTATGGACTTATGATGATACAGACTCGAATGGAAGTGGATCTTTTGTAACAGCTTTAGCTTTCAATTTATCATACTTTCGTTCAAGTTTTGTGCATTTTAATTTGTGATCAAGTTATTGACTACTTTAGATATCAAGACTTGTTACAGGTTGATGCGTTATGTCTTAAATTTTTTCCATATTTATTATGTCTCATTTTATTCACAGCAATCACTTTTTTTGAATTTAATTAACAGAAGGTTTATCTTCTTAATAAAATGAACGATTATATGCAAATCTTCGCACTGTGATTTATCTAAATGTGATGATCTGTAAACTTTAAGATTGTTGTCGCTTTATGTCTTGTTTGTTCTGTCATTCGTATTCAAAGAGAACTACTGCTTCCTGTTTACAAGAAGCCTGTGGAAAATCTGGTGCGGGTTTCCTCCCATCAAACAACTAAATTAAAGTACTGTGCACAGGACAAATAGGAAGCGTTACTTCAGGTTAGTTTGTTATTTGCAATTTAACAGTTAATAATTTTGATAATTCTCAGTAGTTTAGATAGATATATAGTTCAGATTTACAGTTAGGATTATTATTTTAATTGCTCAGCTTAGTTAGTTTTCATTCCTCTTCTTTCACAGAAAAGATATAAAAAATCCAAAAATTATGGTTTCGCTGTCATAAGACATTTTACCAATGATTTTTGCAAATTTAGATCAAAATTTGTATTATGTAAGTACTATACATATATAATTGAGATATAATTTTGTTGATGGCTGAACATTTAATTTTATAGAATTATTGTTGTATAATATTAGTAAGTAAGATGTATATTTATGTTTTAGATTTGTATATAGTTTGTTGTAGCTGCTTTTTTTACTTAGATTAGTTTCTTTAGTTTAGTTTTCCTTTCGTTTTCTTAGGAATTAGATCGGCCAACGGTGCCGCTAAACCCATTAGAGTGGATCATCCCAAATGTCTTGGATTATTTAGACAACCCCGGACCGGATCTACCCCTCCAGTTGACGAGCGTTCAATTTCGCCTGTCAACAATCTATTACTGAATTGGAACAAATTTCATGGATTGAAGAAAGAAACTATGGGGAAGAAACTATTCATTATTTTTGTAGAATTTCTCAAGCTATAAATTTCATAGAAGAGAATGATGAAAATATACTTAATTACTTCATTTCTAATCTAGACTCCATAGAGAAATTTGAATATTCTCAACAAATTTCCACTAATGATCTTTTGGATAAAAGTTTTTAGTAAAATTGTACAGTGGATTATTTACAGTCTTTATTTGAAACTATATTCCCTATAAACACAATATCAGATTCACACAACAAAGTCATTGAAAATTTCCCTGGGAAATGTTTAAACATCAACTCTAATTTGGAAAAATCTAAGGAGGAAAGGTTAATTCCATTATTGCATAAATATAGCCACTGGGGGGCAGCTCAATTGGAAAGTGTTGTGATTTGAAGTGTTATGTTCGATGAGGTTCTGAGTTCAAATCCCCCCAAATTACATGTGTCTGTGGAAGGGGCATACGTATGGAACATGGAGGTTATAGTTGCAGTGGTCGGAATCGAACCCGTGTCATGCGAGTACGAGACTTCCCAGTTGTCGATTCCGCTAGATACAAAAAAATAAAATAAAATTATTGCATAAATATTCTAAACAATTTTCCTGGGATTACATAGATATGAAAGGTATCCACCAACATACTTTCACTCATCACATCTACAGAGAAGAGAATTCCAAACTTTTTAGACAACCACAAATAAGAATGAATCCTATGCTAAAAAAGGTAGTGAAAGAAGAACTTAAAAAATTGTTAAAAGTAGACTTTATATATCATATCTCAGATATCCAATGGGTTTCTCCCTTGGTGATAGTACCCAAAAAGAATGAAAAATGGAGAATATGTGTGGACTATCAATAATTCAATAAAGAAACTCTGAAAGATTATTTTCCTCTACCCTTCATCGACCAAGTCCTCGACACATTAGAAGGAAATAAATACTCTTATTTCCTCGATGGATTCAGTGGCTACAATCAAATTAAAATAACCTTGGAAAACTAATATGAGACAACATTCACATGTCCATGGGGGGCATATGAATATAAAGTCCTACCCTTTGGGTTATGTAATGCACCAACCACATTTCAAAGGGCAGTCTTGGCCATTTTTTTGATTTGATACATGAATGTGCAAAAGTTTACATGGATGATTTTTTAGTGTATGGAGATGATTTTGAATATGCTTTAAATAATTTGGAAAAAGTTTTAATAAGATTCCTGGAAAAAAATCTAACACTTAGTGATGCAAAAATTTGTATGATGCAAACTAAAGGAACTGTGCTTTCTCATCATGTGTCTCCTACAGGACAAAAGGTAGATCTAGACAAGATATATATCATTCTCAAATTGCCAATTCCATAAAATCAAAGACATGTTAAAAGTTTTCCAAGCTATGCAAACTATTATCATATATTCATTGAAATTTTTAGTAAAATAAACTTGCCTTTGTTTAAATTAATTTTGAAAGATATTGAATTTTGTTGGGACACTATCTATCGATCATATTTCCAAAATCTTAAAGAAAAACATTTATCACCACCAATATTGAAGAGTCTAGACTGGATCTTGCTATTTCACATCTTTACAGATGCATCTGATACATCAGTGGGAGTAGTACTAGGTTAAAAGGGAAACCTTCTAACCTATTCTATCTACTTTATTAGTAAAAAGTTAAATCTAGTTGAGCTCAATTATCCAATGACTAAAAATGAAATGTTGACAGTTGTTCATGGTGTAAATAAATTCTGACATTATATTACTTGATACAGAGTATTTTTCCGTACATACCATTTTGACATTAGATACTTAATGAATAAGCCTATTACAAATGGTAGAATAACAATATGGTTATTATTCCTGCAGGAATTCAATATTGCTATCATAGATCGATCTGGAAAGGAAAATTAGGTGGCATAGTTTCTTTCACACATCAATAATCTTGGTGAGAGTGTTCCAATAGTATACCCCTTCCCAGCTGAGAATATATTATCTATATCTACAAAAACTCCATGGTTTTCTAGTATAGTTGATTATTTAGCTACAAGGAAGTTACCATCCCATATCTCACCAAAAGAGAAAAAGAAAATAATCAAATCTAGAGCTAAATATCCATGGATCAAAGGAGATATTTTATACTTTTAGAACTAGATTTGATAATTCGTAGGTGTATTAGGGAAGATGATTTCTTTAATATTTTTAAAGCATGTCATGATGAAACCCATGGTGGGAATTTTGCAGATAAACAAACTTCTTTAACATACATCATCTCAGATACTATTGGCTAACTCTATTTATAGATGTCAAGAAGTATGTGAGAACTTGTGATTGTTACCAAAGGATGGGCAAGCCAAAAAAAACAGATGAGATTCCCCTACAACCTCAAGTTATGGTGGAACCTTTTGAGAAATGGGATATGGATTTCATAGGTCCTATGAATCCCCTGTCCAAAGGATATATATATATATATATATATATATATATATATATATATATATATATATATATATATATATTGGTTTTCACAAACTATGTAACAAAGTGGGTGGAGGAAAAATCTTTTTCACAAGCAACTGGAGAGTCAATAGTCAATTTCCTGTTTGAAGACATTGTTGTCATATTTGGAGTCCCCAGAGAAATTGTCATTGACCAAGGAGAATAGTTTACTTCAAAGCTCATGAGGGAAATTGTTGAAAAATACAAGATCAAAAACTACAAGTCCACCCCCTATCATCTGCAAGAAAATGATCAAGTAGACTCTACAAAAAATGTTTTGGAAGCAATCATGATAAATACAATCCAATTATGTAGGAAGGACTAGGAAGATAAACTTCCAGAAGATTTATTGAATTACCACAAAACATGGAAGAATACCACTGCTTTTACTAGACTTTACCAACTAGTGTATGGTACACAAGTCTTGCTTCCTATTGAATTTCAAATAAAGAATTTTAGAATTGCAGCTGAACTAGGGATGGACTTGAATGAATCTTAGAAATAAAGAATAATTCAATTAAATGAGATTGATGAGATCCAACAAGATTCCTTACAAAAAACTACTATGATCTAGCAACAAAGGGCAAGATGACATGATAATTTCATTAATAAAAAGATATTCAAATTTGGTGATTGGGATTTTCTCTTCAACTCCAAATACAAATATTTTGATGGAAAATTTACCAATCACTATCTTGGGCCATATGGAATCCAAGAATTGTTTGATAATGGTTCAATAAGACTGAATAAATTGATGAAAGTGGAGTCTCATTTGTGATCAATGGGCACATGTTGAAGCTCTACCACAAACCAATAAGTAAGGATGATTTCATATCTCAATTTTCTCAGCAAGAAGAAATAGAAGTTTTAGGGCGAGGAAATGATACTCTTACCACTCTTTCATCTTGAAATCTACTCTTCAAAAGAAAATAAAAAGAACACACACACACACACACACACACACACACACACACACACACACACACACACACACACATATATATATATATATATATATATTGTTAGCCAATTTTTTGGTTTTCTAACAAAAATTCAAGCTTAGATCGCACCAGAAAAAT
>ML779633.1:397778-417868 GCA_009831015.1 Picea engelmannii | reverse complement strand
TGAACAAATTTCTGGAAGGCTACCTTCGTTGCTTTGTCTCTGATAAACAAACACAATGGTTCAAATGGTTACCCTTGGCAGAATGGTGGTATAACACTTCCTTTCATACTACAACAAAAATGACACCATTTATGGCACTCTATAGATACCACCCTCCTTCCATCGCTTCTTCTCTAAAAGAAAAATCTAAGATTCAAGCAATGGAAGATCACATTGAGCATCAACAACAAGTTCTCCAAATATTAAAGGACAACCTGACCATCGCACAAAATCGCATGAAACAACAAGCATATCAACATCGTAGTGAAAGAAGTTTTGAAGTAGGGGATTGGGTGTTTTTAAGACTAAAACAATACATACAGATGCCCCTCAAGCAAGCTAATAAGGATAATAAATTATCACCAAAGTACTATGGCCCTTATAAGGTGTTGCAAAAGATTGGTACTATGGCATACAAATTGGAGTTGCCTACATCTTCACGAGAACACCCAGTTTTCCATGTTTCATGCTTAAAGAATTTTATAGGTGACAAGATCCCAATTCAAAATATATTTCCAGAGCTTGACGAGGAAGGAAAAATCATATTGGATCCTGACGCCATCACTGACACAAGAATTCGCCAGCTGAGGAATAGATCCATTTCAGAGTATCTCATTAAATGGAGGAAACTACTAGCTGAAGATTCCACTTGGGAAGATGAGTCTTTTATACAGAAGCATCCAAAGTTATTCAATCATTGTGAACAACACTTGTCTCAAGGGGAGGGGCATGTTAATCCCTAATATTGGCTCATTACCGCTTAATTGGGGCATATTACATTAGTAATGTTATTTTATTTATGTCATCTTTATTCCATTAGTTGTAATTATACCTCTTAGTCTTTTATATATACCAAGGAGACATTTTCATTTTGAATCATCTTGTACTTGAACATTTATGTGGGGTAAAAGGAGGTTTCCCCCTCGAAGAGGCTTATTATCTAAAATTATCTCTTTTTCAAGGCGTTGAGTACTTATTCTAAGGTTTTTCTATGCTATATTGATATTTGGTTCTTAACATGGATTGCCACTAACAACAAGGAGACACGACTCGATTTTCATAGTAGTAGACACTCTGATGAAGAGTTCTCACTTTATTCCTGTGTGTACAATGTATCAGGAACCTGACATAGCTAGAGTTTTCATCAATGAGATTGTGAGGTTGCATGGCATGCCTAAGAGGATTATATCCGATCGAGGATTGGTGTTTACTGGATGATTTTGGACGAGTTTCTAAGAGGCCTTGGGAACCCAACTTAACTTCAGTACTGTGTATCACCTGGAGACTGAGAGGCAGACCAAACGAATGAACCAGACCTTGGAGGACATGTTGTGCATGTATGTGATGGACCAACAAAAGCGTTGGGAAGAATTCTTGCTACTGGTGGACTTCGCTTATAACAACAGTTACCAAAGCACCATTAAGATGGCACATTTAGAGTTTCTTTACGGGCAACCATGTCAAACTCCTTTGAGTTGGGATCATCTTGAGGATAGGGTACTGGTGGGACCAGAAGAAATCCAAGAATTGGAATATTAAATGCAAACTATAAGACAAAGGATCAAGGAAGCGCAGGATCGGTAGAAGAGTTATGTCGATGCGCGTCGTGTCCACCATAGTTACGATGTGGCGATCGAGTATTTTTGTTGTTGAAACTACATCAGAGTTCGATCAAGTTTGGAAAAGGGGCTAAACTATCTCCTAGGCTCAGGGGATCCTACGAGATTGTGGAAAAGAGAGGCTTGTGGACTAATGACTAGCCGTGCCTGATTCTTGAGGCGTATGCATGATGTCTTTCACGTCTCTATTTGATACATTATGATTAGTGATCATACACATTACTTTAAGCACCTTGAGGGTGTTGAATGAGGGTGCTATCACAGCTGAGACGATCTACATCTTTGATCATCGCATTCGACAGCTACAACGTCAAACAGTAGAGCAGGTCAAGGTCCAGTGGGACAGCCATAGTCCACACTTGATGATCTGGGAGGACGCATATGATATGTGCTAGCAGTTTCCATTTTTGTTTGATAGATAGACTTATGATACTATGATACACATTATTTCAACACTTATACTGTGAAACTTTGGGATGAAGTTTAGACCAAGAGGGGGTGTATGTAACATCCTGCTCTTGCGCACATTGAGCGAACTTGTTATTTGAGGATGCTTGCTCACAAGTGATCTGGATTATTATACTATTAAAATTTTGATTTGGATTATGAGGCATTATGGGTTGATGACATGTTGTTTTGCTGCCTTGACATAGACAGGTGCTATTGACTCAGTTTTACTGAGTGTGCAGGATTTTGGACCTCGAGGATGTAGAGGCATCGATGGAACCCCTTGGACTCTAGATTGAGTTGGGGAGTGAACCATTGGGTTTTGATTGTTTTATATGTGATATTAGTGCATCTTATTAGACAATATGATTATGGATATATTTCTGACATGATTCGTTGATGATGCAGGCTAACGATAGCTTGCCGACTAGAATCACATGTGGAGTAGAGGGGTCATGCATGACTACCAGAGATGTTGAGGGAGAATTGTGGACAACATACCTACCACAACCTACTAGCACTCTTATTGTGGCTCGAACTGTAGGTTAACGTTTACCTAGTTCGAGAGGACCCGCGATTTCGTGAGGCCAGACTGCGATAGTCTCTCATGATGATTCTAAGGGGTGCGCAATAAGGTGGGGGCCTTATTCCTTAGAGGCCCTTAGTCTCCCATAAGTTCACCTAGCAGAGTCTTGAATCCAGGGGTTTTTGATGTCTACCAAGTCAGTCAAGAGGCGAGTGGCACCCTTGGAGCACGTGGTGCATCTTGAAGGGCACGTCTCCCAAGAAAAATGGAAAGAGGTGAGTGATACCCTTGGAGCACGTAGTGCGTCCTCAAGGGCACGTCGCACAAAGGAAACAGATGAGGCGAGTGGCACCTTTGGAGCACCTAGTGCATCCTAAAGGGCACATTGTGTTGTTAATGATAAATGAATGAACCTATATGGCCGTAGGATGAATAACGTGATAAGAATTTTTTTTAAACAATTTCCCTAATAAAATGTCGCCCAACACGAAAATTAAAGTCTAGGTCTAAATTATACTGGTGGCAGATTTTTTCTATCCTTTTAATATATATATATATATATAAGTAAAATAAATAATGATGATAATCTTCATTAATCTTCTAACAAGAAGGGAGTAAGCAATTTAATTGATTCATAAAAATATGTTGGGATAAAAATTAAAAAAAGTGGAAATAATTGTTTTATTATATTATGATAATTTAAAATTTATTAATTAAAAAGGGAAAAGGGAAAAAGTTAATTTCTACACCTGCCAAATTGAGTTCTAAATGAAAAGGGGAAAGAGGGAAATCTGAAATAATTAGGAAACTAGGAAAAGAGGGAAAAATAAAAAGAAAAGGGAAACACAAGGGGAAAAGAAGAAAGTCAAACTTAGTAAGGTATCTAGCATTTAAGAACTTTCTAAATTAACTCAACTAGTAAATTGGTAATGGGGACACCTAGGAGCAATTCTAGGATTGAATTTAGGTGGGTGAGGGAAATAGGGGTAATTAATTAATTAAAAAAATTAGTTTATGGAGGAATGAAGGGGATGGGTGACACTTGTACGGGGAGTATTTTTAGGAATTAATTTATTAAACATTAATTTAAATGGGATTTTGGGAAGGTAAAGGATTTCGAAAATCTATATAAAGGAGGGAGGAGGAGGAAGAGAGATCACTTCTGTTTGGCGTAACGTTACGCTGCAGAAATCTATACTTGACTGACTTAGCTTGTGGGAGTTGGGATACCTAGCTCGGTGAGGAGTGGTAGCTCGGCCTTGCGAGGTGAGATGGGAGCTAGCTGATTCTCTAGTTAGTGTGTGTGGCCCCTTTGTGGCTTGGGGAGCTAAGGGGGAAGAAGAGTACCCCTAGCATTGGATGGGAGGTATCGGTGAAGTCTCGTCGGCTGACAAGAGGGAGTTGCATGGAGCACGAGAGACATCAACTCAGAGCGGTCGATCAGGCAATGCTACACTTTCTTTATTTTTGCATGGTAGATTGTAGTAGGAGTTATGCTTTGGATCCATGTTTAATTGGGTAAGTAAATTGATTGTCTTAGAGTTCTAGTTGATGAATGAATTTTTCCATAGCCTATAGCTCGATGATTGATTGATTCCCATGGCCTTCGATTCCTGGCATGTCTTGACCGCCCTGTGGTGTATTGATTTGTGAATATTGTGGTTGTTTTTTCCTTTCATCCCTAGCTCATAAGTCCTCGCCTGAGCAGTCGGCCAGAAGCCTTATCTACAGTCGTCGCTTTGATGTTAATAGACCTATGGATCTCAACGCCCTGCTTTTCTGTGCATGGATGATGAGCGAAGGACATTCTTGTCAGCCGTCTACCTCTGTTATTATCCTTGGATGATTGTTTGGCTTGCGCCATCTAGGAAAGATCTCTGGATATGGATTATCTTGCGTCCTTGTTGGTTTTTCTCTGTGCCTTGACTGATAGAATCCCTGCAATAATTTCAATGACTTTTCCCATTGGATCCTTGCGTTTCTCTTACTGTTTTCTGCGTTGTATTGGTATTATGGAAATGGAAAAACGAATTGATTTCATCTCTATATTTTTGTATTGGTATCCTGGAAATGGAAAAACGTTTTTATTTGGTATTCTTGTCTGCATTGTATTGGTATTCTAGCAATGGAAAAACGAATTGATTTCATGTCTTCATTTTTGTATTGGTATCCTGGAATGGAAAAACATTTTTATTTGTTATTCTTGCCTACGTTGTATTGGTATTCTAGCAATAGAAAAATGATTTGATTCCCTGTCTACACTTTTATAATTGGTATCATGGAAATGGAAAAACATTTATGTGTTATTCATGTCTACATTGTATTGGTATCCTGGCAATAGAAAAACAAAATCATTTCCCTGTCTGTGTTTTTATAATTGGTATCCTAGTAAGGGAAGGGCGTTTTGGTCATTCCTGTATGCATTTTCATTTGGCATCCAGGCAATGAAAAAGGGAAACCATGATTTTTCCATTTAAAATGTGCCTGAGATTGTCATTGAAGTGCCCATGTTTTCTCTTTAAAAGTTGACAAAGATTGTCGTTGAAATGCCCACGTTTTTTCTTTTAAAATTGACAGAGATTGTTGTTGAAATGCCCATGTTTTTTCTTTTAAAAGTTGACTGAGATTGCTGTTGAAATGCCCACGTTTTTTCTTTTAAAAGTTGACAGAGATTGTTGTTGAAATACCCACATTTTTGCCTTTAAATTGATTGCCTGAGCTTGTTGTAAACGCCCACAATTTTGGCTATTAAATCGATTGCCTGAGCTTGCTGTAAATTCCCATGATTTTTGCCAATTAAATGTGACTGAGTTTTTTGTAAAGGCCCACAATTTTTGCCAATTAAATGTAACTAAGTTTGCTGTAAATAACCATGGATTTGCCCAAAACTGATTGACTGAGTTCGTCATTGAAGGGACATGATTTTGCTATTTAGGATGTCGACTGCGTTGATTGTCGAATGACCACGAGTTGATCCTTCTGCAGTTGTTTTGTCTTCTTATTCTCCTTCAATTTGAGTGTATTTAACATTCTCACTGCCAAACATTAATTGCTACAACCATGTTATTGGTCAGATTAATTGCTATGTAATTGCCATGTTATTTGTCAGGCTAATTGCTACAACAATGTCAAAGGATAGTAGTTTCCTTCTTAATATTAATTTCCACGGCGATGTCAATTGCTACAGCGATGTTAACAATCAATAGTTCCCTTCTTAATGTTACAAACAACTAATTATTTTTGGTATGGTTATATTAGATAGACGACATGTGTAATTTAAATGATTACAAGTGTTATATTGTAGCATTTTACATCGATGTGGCTAATGTAGTTATATATTGTCATTTGATAGTTAGATTGTAATTTTAGGGATTAACTTAGAATTACCCTTTTAGATGGTGATTAATGGTTAAATGAGTTTAAGAGTATTGACCAAAGTATAGATTAATCTTCCTAAATTAATTTGTAGTTAATGATTAAATCATAATGCAACATTGCCGAACTGATTCGTAATTGAGGTTATTTCGATTGAAATTAATGCTTGATTGTAATGTAAAAAAAATTATTGATTCGAAGGTGATGATATTTAGATTGAAATTAATAGCTATGGTGTAAAGTAGAATGGTCGATTGGATTGTATTAATTTTTAATCAGTTGGTAATTTAAAGACTAAATTATAATTTAGACTTGCTAAATTTCGATGGATATTCAATGTCAAAAACAATTTGTAACTATTGAATAGTTTAGACTTGATGAATGGGTTGGGTGGTTGACGAAGCCGTGACTCCCCTGGTAGTCGTCCTCTTGTGTCTCCTCGATCGTTTTTGTGGGATGTGGGTATAGTCTCCCTATCAGTATTTGTCTCCTAGCGCATTGGCATTTTTTAGAGTCCTTGGTCTAGATAGGATGTGTTGCGCCAAGGTTATTGACGCGTCTATCACCAGGGAACTACATGATTCCTGATGAGGGGATCATGATGTGCCCTATTTGGATAGCAGCGAATGATAACTTGATCGGAGTCAGTGCCTTCCATGTGAGTGTTGTCGAGTGTTGTAAGTTTGTTTTTGTGCACGGGTTGAATGCCTTCATGTGTTTGGTTCATGCGCCTTGAGGTTCTAGTCTTTATTCGTCAAGGTCGTTGTGTCGGGAGGGGGATGTTGTCCCTTGGCTTGTAGGTGGGGTCCTATTGTGTCGGGTGGGTAGTTGTTTCTCCTTGTCTTAACGCATGTTTCACCCCGTTTCTCCTGTTCTAGTGCGTTGAGTCATAGTTTTTTGTTGTATGGACTGCATGATTATGTTCATCGTTAGTGGTGAGGTAAAATTTTGTCATCGTCGCCTTCTTGCCCTAAAAAAAAAAAAAACAAAAATAAAAATTTGCAATTCTTCTTCACTTGTAGTCGTAATGAAGGGGTCGTTACAAGATCAGGGATGAGAATGAAAAATTAAAAGAAGAAATCAAAATGCTCAAAGAAGTTAATTAAGAGCTCATTCGAGGGCAGAATCAAACAACGAGCTAGTCTTAAAAAAGGTACAAATTAAGGAATCATGAGAATCCATAATCAGAAAAGATAGAGGTAAAGGATACAAGACAATAACATAATAGAGCTAAGAAGATATCCACATCTAATGTGGATCTCTTACTTTAACAACCATATAATTTTAAACATCATTTATTTTCATAAGCAATTTATTTCATAACTGAGACAATAACTTCCTAGCATAATATGGATTTTCATAACAGCAACTTCAGTAACTCAGATTTATCAATAAATACTGATTTCATGGCAGAAAGAAATATATACATAACTTAACAAAGTACCTGGTTCTTATGCTAATTTCTATTGCCTCTGTGCCTTGCTGCTGCCTTCCTGCTTCCTGCTACTCGATCAACCCTGCCACAAACAGGAAAATAACTGCCCAAAACTACTGTCCTCCCTACCAACTAGGAAAACTACCTAGCTCCAGGATATCTACGGATATCCTGGCCCCCGTGCCCAAAACCTCCAGAAACTCGGTGCCTCACTGATCAAAAGCCACAGTCAGAAACTTTGTGCTCATAGCAAGTCCAAAAGTCCTTAGAAAAATCCTCCTCCCCTGTCGAATCCCCCTCCTGACAATCTTCCCCCTCCCTTATTCCTCCTTCGCCGACTCATGCAGTTACTCCTCCAACCACCCCCGTGCCTGTCCCTTCTCCCTCCTTAAATGTTTTATCTTCTTGGGATTCATATGCTCCCTCTATGCATACGCAACCCTTTTTTTAACATTTTTCATTGATCTTTTAAATTTATTTCTCAGGTCATTAAATGTGATCTGTAGTTAGAGTATTACTTAATTAATCATGATTATTTTATTTAATTAATTTTACTTTATAGTCTTTAAATATTTATTTAATTAGGGTCGTTACATACACCCACCCTTCAAGAAACTTCGTCCCGAAGTTAAGGTATATGATGGTACAAAGGAAAAGAGCATGGTTCACACATTCACAACAAGTGACTGACACTATCAGTAAGTAAGTCAAGGAAGTCCATACATACTAGTGTACATGTACAAGAAATGCATGTGTAGCTAGTACATGCAAATCTCATGCACGTACTAATAATCAAACTGTCATCCTTTAATAATTTAGGTATGCATTCAATCCAGTCAACAAGACTAGTCTTTTATAAAAGACAACAATCAATTAATTGTGTGAGAAATCATTTAATTACAATTGTCCGGTTCAATAATTTATTTTAAACAACTGTGGTTTAGTTACATCATATTGAATATTCATATATACACATTACTTTTCTTCAAATCCCACCACATGACAGATCTCCATAAAGTCTCAACTATTCTACTCATCCTTCCTCCCTAACCTACTTCCAACTCCATTCCTATCCATCCTCTGCTAGACTATCTTGGAGCGTCAGCTATATTGACCTAACTCCAAATAGAACCCGTAAGTGGAAGTGTCACTCTCTCGACCAAGCTTCCCTAGCAGGCAACTGACAATCATCATCACACGACCTGGGGAGCGTGACTAGCACCATTCTCCATGACTTCAGGTTTCAGATGATACACGGTGGGAAATGCCTCCACCCCTCCTAATCAGATCTAGGGTCCACCCCTACGATGGCCCACCCTACAATGGAGGATACACGATGGGAAATACCTCCACTCCTCCTAACAGAACCAGGGTCAACACCCTACAATGGAGTATACTCGGTGGGAAATGCCTCCACCCCTCCTAAAAGAACCAGGGTCAACACCCTACAATGGAACATACAGGGGCACCGTGTTGCTGAAGGTTTTGTCATCGTTTATTCAGTTTTGGGCAGTGTTAGTACCAAAATCATGCACTAGTCCACATATCATAGCAATGCATCCAAATCAATATAAATTCCACATACATTATTCATACCATAATGTTTCTCGGTTAGTGGTCCTGGTATCCACTTTTATCATTATTATCACTTGGCTATTTCATAGCCCCACAACTCATACATTTCTATGCCTTATCATCATATAATCACATACCATCATCATTTCAATTTGGCATCCCCGTACCGATACATTTACATCAAGTTTTCCACATAGAATTAGATTTCATAATATCCCATAATTCAAACTCATCACTCATTCACGAGACTATCACTTGCCCCAAATAGACTGCATTGTATCCAACATCATTCTAATAGTATTTAAACATTCAACAATTTCACTTTCTCATAATATGTGGTATCATATACATCATCATCAATAACATTTAAATATTCGTAAAATTCACATTCACATATTAGATCACATTACATGCATCATCATCGATAACATTTAAACATTCATAAAAGTTCATAAATTTTAAAGTTTAAGTGTATCACTTAATAGTTTCACTGTGACTAGAAAATAAACTGTATAGGCCTCAGGAAATCCTGGCCATCTAATTCAAAAGGTGGTGTTACCTACACCCCACCTCGAGAACATATTCTCGAGGTGGTCAAAATAGTGAAGGATAGTCTCGTTGTAGTGTCTCGGCGTCCTCCCAAGTAGCAGATCCTAGACTATAATTGTCCCACTGGACCTTAACTTGGTCTACCAGATGGTTTCTGAGTTGTCGGACTCTACGGTCCAATATGCATAACGGTTCTACCGTGAGGGTTCCCACGTCCGATACCTACAATTCTTTCCAATTTAGTTTATGTGATTCATCAGCAACATAATGACGTAAAACAGATACATGAAATACATTATGAGTTTTATGCAAGTGGGGTGGCAGTACGAGACGATAGGCAACGGGTCCAATTTTCTCTTGGACCCTAAATGGCCCTATAAACCAAGGTGACAACTTTGTCCCCTTCCCGAACCGTATGGTACTCTTATTAGGCCTGATACGAATGAAAACTTGGTCCCCCACTTCATAATTTCGGTCGGTCCTGTGTGCATCCTCATAACTTTTCTGTCTATCCTGTGCTTCCTTTAGTCTCTGCCTGATATAAATCACCTATTCCTCCATTTCCTGAATCAATTCTGGCCCAACTGTTACTCGGTCTTCTAATCTAGCCCAACTCAATGGTGTTCTGCATGGCCTTCCATACAAAGCTTCGTATGGTGGCATTCCGATGGAACTATGATAACTGTTATTGTAGGCAAACTCTACCAAAGGTAGGTATTTCTCCCACTGGGTTTGATTATCCATCACATACATCCTAAGTATGTCTTCCATGACTTGATTTACTCTCTCAGTTTGCCCATCTGTTTCAGGGTGATATGCTGTGCTTAAGTTCAACTGAGTCCCCAATGCTGACTGTAAACTTGTCCAAAACCTAGATGTGAACCTAGAGTCCCTATCTGAAATAATCTTCTTTGGTATCCCGTGCAAATGGATAACCTCGCTTATGAACACTCGTGCCACATCAACAACATCGTAAGTGTCTCTAGCCGGAATGAAATGAGCACTCTTAGTTAACTTGTCCACTATCACAAGAATGGCATTGTGTCTATGAGATGTGAGAGGCAACCCTACAACAAAATCCATTGAAATGACTTCCCACTTGGACATAGGAACATCATGTGGTTGTAGGAGGCCTGCCGGGTGATGGTGGTCGGATTTCACCTGTTGACACTCTAGGCATTTGGTGATGAAATGGACTATATCGCGCTTCATGCCTGCCCAAAAGAAGAGCTTCTTCATATCTGCGTACATTTTCTTCACTCCCGGAAGCGCACAATAAAGTGATCTATGGGCTTCCTTCAGTATGATGCTTCGAATGTCCCCATTCTCAGGAATGTACATCCTTCCTTGATACCCTAACAGTCCGTCTGTTTCCAGACTATATCCTTCGTAATTGGAAACTAACTGCCTCCCACTCTGGAGGTTTGAAGTAACCTCTATATACCAACTGTCCCCTGGTAGTTGTGTCAACACCTGTTCCCTCAAATCGACTTTTAAGGTTACCAAGGAGAAGATACGTGGTCTCCTACTCAAGGCATCTGCGACCACATTTTCCTTCCCTTTTATGTACAAAATACCAAAATCGTACTCACTCATGAACTCACTCCATCGTCTCTTCCTAGCATTCAGATCTCTTTGAGTGAAGAGATGTTTTAAACTTTGATGGTCCGTCTTGAGCTCAAAATTTCGCCCCACAAGATAGTGCCTCCAAAGTTTCAGAGCTAGCATTACAGCTGCCAACTCTAAATCATGAGTCGCATACGACTCTTCGTGCTTCTTCAACTTTCTTGATGCATAAGCTATCACTCCTCCATCCTGCATTAGCACGGCCCCCAATCCTTGTTTCGAGGCATCCGTGCAGACCATGAAGTCCTTTTCCATATCTGGCACTCGTAGAATTGGTGCACTAGTTAGTAACCTCTTAAGCTCAGCGAATGCGCTATCACATTCTTCTGTCCATTCATACCTGACCCCCTTGCGTTGCAAAGTGGTGATGGGTTTCGCTACTTTTGAGAATCCTTCCACAAATCTTTGATAATAACCCGCTAGCCCCATGAAGCTCCTCACCTCATGGGCATTCTTCGGCACTGGCCATTCCATAATGGCCCTTACCTTTTCTAGGTCCACAGACATTCCTTTGCCTGAAATGATGTGACCTAAATAGTGGATTTCCTTCTGGAAGAAGGAACACTTCGACAACTTCCCATACAATTTGTTCTCTCTAAGGAAAGACAACACTATTCACAAATGTTCCTCATGCTCTTTTTCATTCTTGGAATAGATGAGAATATCATCTAGAAAAACTTGTACAAATCGATCTAAGTACTTTCAGAATACGTTGTTCATGAGACTCATGAATACAGCTGGCGCATTAGTCAATCCGAAAGGTACTACAACAAACTCGTAATGTCCAAATCGAGTTCGAAAGGCAGTTTTTGGGATATCACCTTCCTTAATCCTTAATTGATGATATCCAGATCGAAAATCGATCTTTGAGAATACTGCTGCTCCTTTCATCTGATCGAAGAGATCATCTATTCATGGCATTGGGTATCTATTTTTCACTGTAGCACGGTTCAAGTCCCTGTAGTCTATACACAGTCGTAAGGATCCATCCTTCTTATTTACAAAAATTACCGGTGCGCCCCAAGGTGAGACACTGGGCCTTACTAGCCCTAAGTCTAGTAACTCCTTCAACTGCATTTTCAATTCACAAATTTCCGGCGTTGTCATCCGATACAGAGTCTTGGATATTGGTTCTGCACCAGGTTTTAGCTCAATAGTAAAATCAAGCTCCCTTTCTGGAGGTAACCCTGGTAACTCGTTTGGGAAAACATCTTGAAATTCTGACAATACCGGATATTGATCTAATGAGGGTCCCTTCCTTTCTTTTACTGCCTCTACTACATAAAGTCGACACCCTTGTCTCAAGCATCGCTTGACCTTCATAGTTGATATAAAGCATAATGACACTTTTCTCTGTACACCTTGGATCTCTATTGGTCTTCCTTCATCATCAATACACAACACCCTCTTTGCGAAACAATCTACCAAAGCTCGATGAGCTGCTAGCCAATCCATTCCAATGATTAGGTCATACGCCGCAAGAGCAGTGACGTATACCTTCAACCTAGTAGTGCACACTCCTAGGTCTACTATACAATTATTGACACTAGGTCCTACAACTTGTTTTTCCCCCGAAGCCATCTCGACTTGCTTAAAGTCATCATGCTCATAGGCTGCCAGCCTACTCTTTTCTAATGTAGATGGTGAAATGAAACTATCTGTCGCACCAGAATCAAACAAAATTTTAACATTAATATGATTTAGCGTACCTGATGACTCCACCACGGTGGATTGATGTTCGGCCTGGCGGTTATTAACCGCTACGTAAATCTGGTGGTTTCTACTTGACCTCCCCATTGGTGCCTTTCCTCCTCTATGCACAAACCCTGATTGTAACTCTGGACAGTCCCGTTCGTAATGGGGTCCTTCGCATCTCCAACAAGCAATACAAGATTGAACTGGTGCACTGTTAGGTGACTGATTCCAAAATGAGTTCCTTCCCCTGGAACCCCTGCCCCTACTAGTTGTTCCCTGATATGGTCATGGACCTGTCTGCATCGTTGGCGATGAACGAGATGCTGCACTAGTTTCCATTGAAATCCCTGCAACTACTGTCCTTGGCACGACTCTATTACCATAAGGTGGTGGCCTCAAGCCCCCTCCCCTAGGAAATGTCCTCGGGGTATTTCCTACGAATCCAGGGCAATGCGGAAATGTCGATCTTGTGCCCCCTGTTAAGTTCATGTGTTCTTTTGCGTAACGTGCATTTTCTACCACCTCTGCTACTGAAGACGGCTTCCAAATCCGCACCATAGCTCTTATCTTCGGGTTCAATCCATAAACGAAGCGCTCTACCTGTCGCTGGTCATTGTCCATATACGAAACATATTTGACCAGCTCCATAAACCTGATCTCATATTCTTCTATAGTTCTGTTTCCTTGTACTAAGGCATGAAATGCCCCTACTTGTTGCTCCTCATAGTATGCTGGTAGATATTTCCTTCGGAACCTCTCCTCGAAAATTTCCCAAGATAATGTGTCTGGGGTAAGGTGTAGTTGTCTTTCCAAGATGCCCCACTAGTTCAAGGCGCTATCTCTTAACTGAAAAATTGCGATCTTTGCCTTCGAGTTGGACGCATAGTCCCTTAAGGCAAAACACCTTGTCATGCCTTCCAACCATGCTTCCGCGCGTTCACTAGCGCGACCTCCGACAAACTTCGGAAGTTTGATCTTCTGCAATTCTCGCGTGATGTCTTCCGGTGGAAATTCTCCCCTTGAATTCCTTGATGCTTCTGGATTACCCATTCCAGATGGTGGGAGTTCCACTTTAGTCCCTGCTGGTTGGCGCCCCTTTAGAGTCTCGTTAATGGCTTCCAACGAGCGCAGTATGAGGGCTAGTTCGGGCGATGGTGGTGGTGGTGCTGGTGGGGTTGATGGTGTTGGTGGTGTTGATGGTGTGGGTGGCATCGGTGGTGCCCGTGATGAAGCTCCCCTGCCTCAACCCCTTCGAGTCCTGACCATCTTGTATGAATTAACCTGCATCACCCCCAAAGTTGTCTGGGTGAGTTCAAGGACGTTTCAAATGGGTGCTACTTAAACTTAGAAATAGGGTTAGGCGTAAGTTTTCTTTACTTGTCTGTAAACAGACATTACTCCATCAGGGGAATTGGCTAGGTTTGGGTTAGGTTTAAGCGTCTAAGCTTGGTTTGTTCGCTCTTACAAAAAGAATTAATGGTTCCCTCACCCTGTAGCTACGTTAGCCTTGTGCTTTACTCGTCACTTCCTAGTGCATATGCCACTAGTCTAAGTCTTAACATCATTAATTAACCTTAAGGCAGATTAGCCTTATACTTAATAAAATTATTATTATACTAATTAAAGTAAAATTATCTTGACCTTTATATATATATATATATATATATATATATATATATATTATTTATACTAAATTATTTAATTTAATTTAAATTATTTTAACATTTTGACTATATATAAAAATGATTAACGTCCTCACAAGGGTTCGGGCACGCATGGGTTCCATGTGCCCACATGGATTCCTCAAGCTCCCTCGTATCTGACCTCAACATCCTACACCTGTCAGCTCCTTCAAACTCCCCACGCGTCCTTGCTCTGTCCCACTTTCTCATCCGCTGGGACTTTCCTCGCATCAGTCTTTGTCCACCACAGATCTGCCTCTGCTCTGCTCAGAGGTTTTCAGAATCTCCCTTGCCATGGCTCACCTCCACACCGTTGTTCTGAGCACTTTACCAGATCGTTTTGCAGAAACAGGGTATATTGATGTGGTCACTGACAAGATCCAGGACTTGGAGTCCAGTCTCTTTGAAATATTTGGAATCAATCCCCTGTCTGTACACCTTGCGGAGCTCGCCCTTAGGTATGGTAAGAGGTACGATTCATTCCACCAGCTTGTGCACAAATTCAGTATCTTCGTGAAGAATGCGGGGTTATTTGTATCGAGAAATTGCATGAACCTTCCTTATACTTCAGTGATAAATGGTAATTTCCTATATATTTTATTTTTTTTGCAGTGTGAAATAGAAATGAATTGCTTGTAATTCCAGCCCTGTACAGATTTCAACATTTTGCTTTCAATTTATTCCCTTTGTATTTATAAATTCATTTGTTGGTGTATACCTGTTGTTATATGTGTATACAGAATCGTTCAATTTCATCAATCGAGCCGAAGCGGCTCTTTGGATTCCCCCCCCCCTGGAAATCACTGGTTAGTATCCGACCCTCAGGCCTTTCTCATTTCTTCACGGCCTCTGCCCTGGGACCGCACCCAAATTTCCTTTAGGAATCCTGTTTATCGGGCTTCGGGGTTTCGTAATCCCCGATGTCGAGAATTCATGTTCCTTCAAACTCCCGATTGCCAATTCCCGATATGGTACTTTATGTGCTAGACCTCCGGGCTAGACACCTATCTTATATGATCGTCATTCCATGTGACCCCAGCCCTATCCTACATCAGATTTTCGGGGTTCTAGATGTTGAACCTCACAAGTCCTTAGGACTCGCGATTCTCCAATCCCCGATATGCTCTCTCTCGGGCTTTATCCCCTCCTAACTATGCTCTGGGTCCATACGACCCTTTCCCTTGCGACCATAGTGATACTCTCTGTTGGGATTCAGGGTTTCGCGACTTTCGTTGTTACGAACCCCGTGTCTACAGGATTCCTGATATCCCGATACCCGATGCGCCTCTTCCTTGTGCGTTCACCCATTTTGGCTATGTCGAGGTCCATGTGACCGGTTCCTATGTGACCATTGTCCTATTCCCTATCAGGATTTGGGGTTTCACAATTCTCACTGTCCTGGACCACTCATCCATGGAACTCATGATTTCTTGATACGCAATGCAATCTGCCACCTGTCCACCGTTGACCCTTCCGTGGGCCCCGCTATCCCTTGACCCATTGGGAAATCACGTTTCATGATTTCATTATGCATAGATACTTTGTCCACGGGATCCGCGATTTCCCGATTTGCAATGGCCCGATGGACGACCTCCTGTCGGGACCTTTCCCGATGGCTCCGATCATTGCCACGTGTCCTAAGAACGAACGGTCCTGATCGTATCGGGATTTCCTTTACGGATTTCCCGACCTCTTGCTCACAGAGTTCCCGACTCTTCCCAGATGACGAACACCTGTCCTCCGCTCTGACTCTGGTGGTCCCACATGCTTATGTCACTGTCGGGATATCGCGGATCACGATTCCCAGTGACGAGGTTTCTTTGTCTTCGAAAACCCCGATTTCTCGATCCCGACTCTTCGTGATCTCTTGCCACGTGTCCCCGCTATTTGGACGGCTCCGATTCTATCGGGAAATCACGGATCACGATTCCATTGTGCAAGAGTTTCACGACTCCGGAAACTCCGATATGCCGAACTCTGACTTTCCGGGATCTCTCGCCACGCGTCCTCGCTGATGGATGGTGTTGATCCAGTCGGGAAATCGTGGATCGCGATTTCCTGTTGCATAAATTCTTTACCTAGGAAAACTCCGATGTCCCCAAACGCCAACTCCCTCCAGGGTTCTAACACGCGTCCTAAATGATGGACGGTTCAGATCAGCTCTCGGGGTTCGCTACTTTACCAAGCTAGGAACCTTCACTTACCTGTACCCCGATGACCAAAATCTCGATCTGGTGGTCACGCGACACGTGTCCTCCTCGAGATCCTACGGTTATGACTCCTCCATCGTTCCGGGATTCTCCTGGTCACAGATCCTCGACTCCTGAAGCTCCGGGATACCGATGAACTCTCGACTCTCTGCCACCTGTCCCAACAGATGGACAACCCAGATCTTCCTGGGGTTTCACGGTTTTAGTTGTTGAAAAACACTCGACCCCAAAATTCCCGATCCTTCAAATTCCGATGGGAACCCCCGTGCTACCTCTATCCGATCCAACGGCTAACGAATAACTGGTCCACGATCTGACGGTTCATGGCCCCAGGAGCTTGGACTCCCAGCGTGACCGTAACCTTTTCGCTTCTTTGATAGATCCAACGGCTGACGGGATTTCGCCCGAGATCTGACGGCGCAGATCCATTCTACCACGTAATAGACAACTCTCCATTGGGGATAATGATAGTTGCATGAGCATTATGTGGTGTTAAAACCACTCTTTTGGTACGGTCAGAATTTATATTGGCCTATTGTTCTTGAGGTTTTTTTTTTTCATTATTTAAAATTTTGTCGGGGCTAACACAGGCAAGTAATTTACACGCTTCCTACGCGATACAAGTTTTATGTATCTCTTTGTTGCTGCACATTGGCAGCTCCTCATTCAGGTAAGTTCGAGATAAAGTAATCCTTTTCAAGGTCCTACAATGCCCTTTTGCATTTATATAGTATAACTCGTATAGTTATTAATTTATTTATTTTCAACTTCAAGCCTTCAACAGAAGCTTCCCTCGATATTTTCATTGATTTTCAGGTGTCAATACTACTCGAAACTTCATTGACCAACATTGCTCAAATAAAATTAAATTACCGGCTCTCTTTTCGTGCTTAATAGCTTTATCAGACTGCTTTAAGGATAGTCATTTTGTGGGAAGTGATCCTTCCGACTATCCGGTTTGCTGTCACTATTTTAAAGGCATTCCTTCGAATGTTCAGACTAAAACTGTAGTGACCATACATGATCCAGTTAACGAGTATTGCCTACAGTGGTTACTTGCCATATATGAGATTATTTGCTTGGATAACTTAGGGGTACTACCTGAGTATATTTTCGGATACTTTATCAGTCATACTGGGTCAGACTGAACGTTTTTGTTTGTAGTTGAAGCTTGGCTGGAGTTAACACTCGGGTTTTGGCCCTTAGGCCCAGATTTCAAACTAAGATGCTCTGATACCATATGTAACAGCCATATAATTTTAAACATCATTTATTTTCATAAGCAATTTATTTCATAACTGAGACAATAACTTCCTAGCATAATATGGATTTTCATAACAGCAACTTCAGTAACTCAGATTTATCAATAAATATTGATTTCATGGAAGAAAGAAATATATACATAACTTAACAAAGTACCTGGTTCTTATGCTAATTTCTGTTGCCTCTGTGCCTTGCTGCTGCCTTCCTGCTTCCTGCTACTCGATCAACCCTGCCACAAATAGGAAAATAACTGCCCAAAACGATTGTCCTCCCTGCCAACTAGGAAAACTACCTAGCTCCAGGATATCTACGGATATCCTGGCCCCCGTGCCCAAAACCTCCAGAAACTCGGTGCCTCACTGATCAAAAGCCACAGTCAGAAACTCTGTGCTCACAGCAAGTCCAAAAGTCCTCAGAAAAATCCTCCTCCCCTGTCGAATCCCCCTCCCGACAATCTTCCCCCTCCCTTATTCCTCCTTCGCCGACTCATGCAGTTACTCCTCCAACCACCCCCGTGCCTGTCCCTTCTCCCTCCTTAAATGTTTTATATTCTTGGGATTCATATGCTGCCTCTCTGCATACGCAACCCTTTTTTTAACATTTTTCATTGATCTTTTAAATTTATTTCTCAGGTCATTAAATGTGATCTGTAGTTAGAGTATTACTTAAATAATCATGATTATTTTCTTTAATTAATTTTACTTTATAGTCTTTAAATATTTATTTAATTAGGGTCGTTACACTTACTTAGAGAAGCAAGTGTCACCTAGAAAGAAGGAAGTAACAATTTGTTTTCATATTTTGATTTACATGAGGTCATGAAAAATAATGAGTCTCGGGGAAAATGTTAGTGCTTTGTTTTGTGAGATAAAAGCCTCTAAGATTAGCAACTTTTTGACCTTATATCTTCATTTTTTACATATTTACCATCTATCCTATAATAATAAACACTCTCCAAAGAACATTTAGGTAAATATTTATTTTGTTTTTAATTGTCTTAAATCAACATTTTAAAATAGCTAAATTTGCATTTTATCAATTTTACCAGAAAAATTCAGTTCTTGTAATTTCTTGTTCATCGAGATATGTGCAGGTTGAGTTGGGAGAAATGAAGACTTGGGTTTTGTTCCTTGCTTTCATGGCATGGAACGTGTCCTTCTGGGAATAGTAAATCAAATCATAAACATGTCGGTCAACGTGCCCACTTTGCTAAAAAATACCTTGTTTTAGCAGAAAAATCAGCCAGATCTCAACCACGCATGATTTTGCATAATTTTTGGCACTCCAAAGGATGGATTCGAGATGACTAGATGGATAATATCAGATTTATATAGTTGGGTATAGGATCGATAGTATTTTAGTTTCATTTCATGATGTATATATACACATAAACATATGAAGACTTTGGGAGATAGAATCGGATTTCTAGTTTTGAATTTCGTTGAAGCTATTGGTTTTTAAGAGACTCATTGAAGCTTTGTACCATCTTATTTCATTAGTACATGAAACCATACTGAGTTATTTCAGTTGATAGTCCCTGAATGTACATTTTGAGGCTTGGAGGGCCCCCATTCTTCATCCTGTGCATCCTTGTTTTCTATGTACATTTGGTGTAGTTTTATTATTGGTATATACTCTCTTATTTCCTTTTCATTTTATTTTATGTATCAACTATTTATACCCATTAATAACTCTTTTTTTATATTCTAATCATTGTATTTATCTTTTGCTAATGTTTCATTGTTCATAATATTTAATTCACTATTTATTTTTCATTGTTTTAATTTCTGGTTACAATAGTTTATTTTTTGTAGCATTAGTCCCATTTTTATGAAGGTTTTATTTATTTTTAAACACTAAAAATTGATTTTGTTGATGGGAGTAAGGATTGAGGAGTTTGTTATCCCTCGAGATGTTCCAGGATGTTGTTGTAATGATGTCGAGGCACCTAGGGGATAAGACTTAGAGTGAATCTTAAATCCATGCTTGCACTCAAAGAAAATTACGCAAAATTGTGTAAGGTTCTCTCTCTCTCTCTCTCTCTCTCTC
>ML779633.1:359438-397691 GCA_009831015.1 Picea engelmannii | reverse complement strand
CATCTCATATAATAAAAACTATTATCCACCAGAGCTATATGTCGATGAGTGTTTCATACATTCAAATTTAAAATATGAGTGAAGTGGTGAATTAGAAGAACAACAAGATAAACATATGAGGCACTATAAAGAATGAATCTCATAGCTTATGGAATTGGAATAATGTGTTGAGCAATTAAGAATTCAATAGTTCTAACACATACAATAGATCATTAAAACATGTTGCAAACAATAAAAATCTTCATATATTTAAATACATGGAGGTACCCTCTGTATATCATTCAAACATATGAAGAAATGACAAGATATTGGTCATTTTTTAAGAGGAAATGACTTCTATGCCATAGCCATACACCACACATTTACATTGAATATGTTGTATAACATGTTGCTTGAGATTTTATTAATGGGGATTTGATACAAGAAGACAAATGAGAAGGGTGTATTTTACAAGAGCACATGCAAAAAAACAAGAATTATAGACTAAAACATAACACGGGGAATGATTCTCATGAATCCTATTGCCTTTACTATTTGATTTTTCTTGAGGGTTGTGATCAAACATCTCTGATTGTAATAAACTCTTAATTCCCCAAAGTGTCAACCTTGAGAATGATCTCTTCATCTTGCTTTATAGATGTCTTCATTCACGAGAAAACCATTTATTTAGACCAATATTACTTCTTGAAATTGGATACATCTTTTTGTAGTTTCTTGATACCGCTTCGGGTTTTTCAACTGATTTTACATAGTAAAAACAATTTTTACCCCCAAAGTTGACTTGTTGAGTTTTCTAGAGGAGTGTTATTTTTTTCCAATTGAGGTTTTGTCTAGATCTTCATGAGTGGATTAATTGATTCCCAATGGTGCGCTGACTATTTTTTACCTTGATAAGTGGGAGAGAAGGTTAGTCATTTCTTCTATGTTGACAACACCCAATGAAACATAGAACAATTGACCCATCCTTGGAATATTATGCCTCAATATTTTCCAGTGCACTCGTCAGATTGGAAGTTGCACTTTAGGGTGGATTATCGGATGTCCCTCAGCTATCAGATAAGATCTAATGATACCAAAGAAGGACATTCCCTCCTTCGTGAAGTGAAAAACACACTCTCCAGACGTCTGTAGCCAGGATGGATGATATCTCTATCCTAATGGGAGAGACTAAGCATGTGAGTCATCTTCTATGACACATGGCATCTAAGTAATTTACATTCAGAAGCTAAATCACTCATATATTGGTTTCTTCTGATCTTTTGGTTTTCTATTATAAGAGATTGGCATGTGCTTATGGATATAGTTGATGGAGAAAAATGATTCACTACACCCGATGTGATATTTTGATATATGTGGCTTGTGTGGGTGTGTCTATATGAGCAATGATTATTGTCCTCTATCAGTTGTAGGTAACAATATTATGATTGGTGAAAGGAGCTAGACATGAGGATAAAATTCTTGTTTTATGCTATCTTATTCCTAATTGATTTGGTGTGGCATCATTATATCCCTCACCCTTTTTAAATATTCTACCTTGTGTCTTTTTATAAACACGCATCATCTTCCCAGTGGATAGTTTATTTTGAAATTTTGGGAGAAGGCATGAAATTTTGAGTGATGGCATACTGACATCATCATGATCCCACAAACACATGGGAGCTTCATATTAGTCCATGTCAATGCTTAGGTGGATCTGGGATCAGCCTACATGTAGTTGAGTTTGATATGTTGTTCAGAGTCTCCAATGGGACCTCTATGTACTGGTGGAAATATTGGAATACCTCTAAAGGGTGCCCTGTTGGCATGCTATGATATCATTGATCTTTCCAGGTGTCCTAGGTGAACCATTGCATCGGCCCCATGTGTCGCTGAATGAGAGGACATGTGTGAACTGATTGGGTTGACAAGCAGCTAGGACAAATTGGAATACTACTGTCGCAACCCAAGAGGAGTGGTTTTACCCTCTATGCTCTTGTAAGGTGACACAACTAAAATCTCAACATGTGGCTCTTAAAATTGTTGTTGCACCCCTTATGTGCGTCATCTACCTTGCAAATTCATGATGTGATAATGATCACCTGTTGTAGATTTGGCTCAGTTGCAACCGTCGGATGATCGGGACCACATATCTACTAGTGCTTGGTTCTTAGACCCTGATCTCATGATATGGCCTTTATATAGAAAGGGCTTAAGCCTTTCAAGAGTGAAATTAGCCCTACTTTTAACTCTCGATAAGCACCTAGGTTCTTGAAACTTAGCCTTGGGCCCTTAGGAAATCATTTTTATGTTGATTTCTCTAGGGCACTTGACAATGTGCTATATCTTTCAGTCCAGGAGTTCTGTAAACTCACCTTCAACTTATATTTTTTCCAATATCATCCTTATAATATCGATCAATGTGCACATTTATGATAGGGGTTAAAATTGGTACTAACAAAGTCAACGAAGTATTGTTGCAAATATTTAAGCCACCCAGCAGAGTAGGATAAAGACACTACAACCTAATCCTTCTACCCATGAGACACTAATGGATACTTGATCAAATAATCAGATCTGAGTGAGTTGTGTGCTTGTGTGATTATAATTTCTTCTTTAACCAGTAACCTACATCAATGAAAAGAGCAATGTTATGTGGGCCTTTCTCAAGGCATATTTCACCTCACAACTTGATAGTATACATGTGTAAGATTTTGTATTCTAGGTTGAGAAGATTAGTTAAATTTTTGTTGGATTGATTAATTAGAATTTTGATTTACATTGCAATAGTTTAAGTATAGATGACATTTATTTTTTAAGGAATTAGATTTAATTCAAGTCTGTTCATTTTTCATATGTGTTAGAACCTTCTTTCAAAACCTTTAACCTCACTAGTTGACAGAGTAATGATATATTTTACTTTGTAGCTTGATTTTCTACAAGTGGAACAATGATAACCTAAGGTTGAAAGAATTATATTTTATTTGAAGATTTAAAAAGTAGGTTACACTGCACTTCCTAGATTAGTTGATGATTGCTTTCAAGATTGGATTTCCTTCTTAGTCTGTATTTTGAAGCTAGTCCTCTCACATACAATGATTGTTCCTCACAAGTCTATTGACCCTGGATTGACATGATAAGTGTACTTTTTATGCAATTAAATTAGGCTAACAACATTTTCCATATTTTTCAACATCATGATTTGGCAGTTTTTCAGGTAGTTCTTCATTAAGTCTCATCTCAGGAGTTTCAACATGAAGACTTGGAGATGATACAAATTTATGTTGTAGCTTTGGTATTATTGTTTGGACTTATGATTGAGGGAGGAAATGTTATCTTCCGACTCTTATACAATCATGAAGTCCTAGTATACCACCTAATGTATCTCACATTTAAGGATATAGTTTTTATCCTAAGTATGTTTCTAGATTACTACTTTGCCTCGTCCTACCTTATCTCCCGATGAGGTGTCAATGTGAGAGAAATTGAGGTGGTTTCAATCATGTATTATATATTTTTATCATTGAAATGAATACAAATGAGTGAGTTATTATGGCTTGAGGCCTTTTTCGCCAAACTTTTTGTCTCTTGTCTTTCTTGTGCTCTATATTTTATCAACAATACAATCCAAAGGCTATGTTAGATACATTAGTTTATTCCCTTGAGAAATGTGTATGGTCACCTTCTACTTTGCATGGAGGTGACCCCAAATGCTAGCTACTAATCCTTTGAATCCTACTCTTTCTATTCATAAAATTTCTATGAGCACTATGCATGAGTCTAGTGATATGAAATCAGCTAAAGAATCTATCAATGTTATATATACTCAACATACTAATAATATTAAGCATGATGAATAAATTGTTATGGAAATAAGTCTTGGATTACATGTTCCTGATTCTGGTCCTGAAAATATTGTTGAAAATTTGGAATATGTTTCTATTGACCCGCACATATTTTTGAGGGCGTTGTTATTGATCCCACACACATTGAATAGAATGATACTACTAATTATATACAAAATGTTGAAGAATATATATTTTTTGTTGTATATCCCGTTATGACTAATCCTTCTAGGGAATTAGTTGATAAAATTGCTACCAAACCAGTTTTTAAAAATGACTTGGAAATTTCCATAGAACTCTTCAATGAAATTATGGAAATAGTCATGAATCCAAAGGATAAAATAATTACTCAAATATCCACAAAGATCCTAGATGAACTTGATCATTCTACTAGTGATCTTGTAGATTGGATGGAGGTTGACCCAATAATGACTATAGAAGAATCCATAACTATGAAGCTTATTGGTAAATCAACTACTATCCAAGAGGCTAATCAATCATGTAAACAACCTAAAAAAAAAGTTTGTGCCTACTATCCAGTCAATTAGGATACAAACAAAGGTAGAGGATGCCAGTTTTCTTGAAGTTATCAGGATAACGGAAGAATTTGTTAAGTGGAAAAAATCAAAAAAATCTATTGACCATGGATTAGTCCCATTGAAAATGTATAAGCATACAATCAAAACTCAGATGGATCAACTATATGAATTTTATGTTGTTGAAAGAGTCAGGTGGTATTGTTGGAAAGAAGATCGAAAGAGACTCCCTGAATTAAATGAAAATATAGTAAATCTTACCAAGGAGAAAAATAAACTAAGGAATATGACTCAAGCAATATTAAGTTTTCAAATCCCTTCTCTAGTTTATTTTGTATATTTGAAAGAAAAAAAATCGATATTCAAACTAAAGGTCTTATTCGAAGGGAAACCCATCATTTTTTTAGACAATCGAATCACATTTGGAAGCATTTGAGGCTAGTAGCTCCGATGATCAGAATTTTTTTATTGTTGATTAATTGGTTTGGTTGTCATTGATGTCAAACCTTGAAGCAATTTCGGTAGCAAATTTTGGTAGCCCCATAAGTGTGGATAATGGACCCATGTTTGTTTGAGGAACAATATAATTAAGATTGGTGAATTTTAAAGAAAGACTAACAGAGAAGGATATTATATCTCATGTTGTTTCCGAGGATATGTGGTACATCACGTAGTTCCTCGAGCTTGAAGGGATATGGATTAGTGAAGTTGGAGAACCCTCATGATTTATCTAGAAGCCCCTAGAAAGTAAAAAAAGTCAAGTATTCTAGAAGCTCCTAGAAGAAGTTTATTAGTCAAAGTGGTTGTAACTAGGAGTTAATCATGGGTAAAGTTGTTGTAATAAGAAAATAATTAAAAATAAATTAGTTGCAACAAGAAGTAGTGAGTTTAATATTTATGGTAAAGTGGTTGCAAGTGGGTAAAGTAGTTGAAAGTGGGTTATCCCTAAAAGAGGGAAGTTGGTTAAAAATGCTAAAAGATAACCCCTAAAGGAATCTACTTGGAGAGTATAAATAAGAGAGCAAGGGTCTCCCATTAGCACCTAATTTAGCACATTGAATATCTATTTTGTGAAATGTTATGGGAAGGTATCATTGAAAAATCTAAATCAGTGAGTCTAAAGTAGTGACAAGATAAGTTGTAGGTTCGAAGGGTCGAGACTATGGGTATTGAACTAGGGTTTTACTGAAGATATACGCAGGTTGCAGTACTAGAAGGATGCGAACATCTATGGGCCACAGTGGGACAAATCACATATACCCATGAGTTTATTGAAGACAAAGTGTGTATATGTTTCCAAGGCTGAATAAAAGGAAGATCAGATCTATCAGTGACAAGTTACAAAGATGAGAAGAGGCTATAGGAAGGTCTAACAATGAGAAGGTATAACAGAGCTATATATAATAAAAAAAGGTATGTTATATGATTATCCTAAGTAGGTATTTGGTGAATTCTTGGGGTATGGCCATGGGAGATTGAGATTTTTCCCTTGAGGGACTATTCATTGTATGGTATGTTTTTTATAGGACATATATACTTGGATACAATGCTACTATATTGGTTGGTTGTTGTGGGTATACTTCATTGGGAATATTGTTAAGATATGTCTTATGTTATTTGGAGCATGGTTGAGGGTTTATAGTTGAAACCTACTGCTATCAATACAGGTTGTGATCACATAATAGTAAGGGTTTGATGTATGGTTAATCTAAGGGTTTCTTATATCACAGAAGTTCAGTGAGACATATGTATGAACCTAGTACATGGTTGTGTTAGATCTACTTGGATATTGGATGAGTAATATTTTCTATTAGATCAACCAGTTTGTGAGTAGATACAGAGAGATCAGAAAGTGATCGAGACTGAGAAAATGAGATAGATAGATTGAAAGAAATAATATTATTGATAATAGAAAATATTTTTGCTAGTCCGCAAGTTGTAGTAAGAAAATGCACAAAATTCACGTGTTGTAGAATAGACAGGTCGCAAATCTACAGGAAAGTTTTGAAGAATATGGGTACAGGTTGTGACATGATTTCAGTGAAAGTTATGACAGTGGCAGAGTTGATTCAGTGACAGTGAAAGGTTTTATAAATTTGGAATTTAGACTTCAGGGTGGTTGGATGGGGCAAGGATAGGTGGTTATAGCCACCTTCCAGTTGTAGCCCAAGAATATAGGGGGTTGTAGCCTCCTTCTGGCTGGAGCCAAAGAATTGGGGAGTTGGAGATTCCCTCTTGTTGTAGCCTGAAAATATAGGGGGTTGGATCCTCCTTCCAGTTGCAACTAGAGAAAAAAGGAAGTTGGTGCTTCCAATGAATGTACTTCTTAAATACATATAAGAAAAATCATTCTATGGTTTTCTACCACATTGGGTTTCCACGTAAAAATACTAGTGTACTGTGTATGTGTATGATTTCTCATTGTTCGTGTTTTATTTATTCTGCACTTGTTGAATGATATTGGTAAGTTTATCATAAGTTTAACAACACTTATATACACTGTGGTTAAAAAGTATTAAAAATCACTATTAATGATTCATCCTGTCCTCTTAGTAATCCAACGATTGGTATCAATACAAGTCATTCAAAAGGCAGTTTAACCACTGGAAGGAGGTAATGGATTACTCTAAGATTGGGATACCATATTTTTATGGGGAATATTATGCCTTCTGGAGAAGAAAAATGAAGACACACATACAAGCACTAGGATTTGATTTTTTGTGATCAATAGTAGATGGATACAAAACACTAGACACTCCTCCAACAGATAAAGATGGAAATAAACTTGAAGAAAATAATTCAAGAGCCACAAGTGCACTCCTGAATGGTCTAACTAAATAAATATACACCAAATTTATGCACTGTAATTCCACGAAATAAATATGGGAAAAACTGAATAATATATACAAAGGAGATGAGAAAGTCAAAGAAGCTAGACTTCAAATTTTCATAGAAAAGTTTGAAGAATTGAAGATGAATGAAGATGAAGACATAGAAGCCTACTTTCCACTAGTTGATGAAGTAGTAAATAGTATCAAAGGATTGGGAGATGAGATAAAGGAATCAGTTGTTTTCAAAAAGGTATTGAGATCCCTACAAATGAGATTTGATTCAAATATTTCAACACTAGAGGAGAGAGTCGACCTAGCTACAATGACCATTGATGAGTTGCATAGGACACTCACAGAGTATGAGATAAGGATAGATCAATACAATATGGTTACAAAGGAAGAAACATTCAAGGAATATAAGAAGACAAAGCAAAATAACAAGCAAAATAAAAAGTCAGATAGTAGTAGTAGTGATGTTTCAAAAGATGATGAAGAAGTAGCCAACTTCATCAGAAGTCTGAAAAAGGGAATTGAAAAATATAAATGTAAGATTCCATTGATTTTTTTTAATTGTGATGGTATTGGCCATTTTGATAATAAATGTCCCTATAATAAAAAGAAAAGAAATGAAGAAGATTAATCTAAGAGGAAACAAATACACAAAGGAAAAAGAACCAAAAATAATTTTTTCAAGAAAATCCTTTGCACCAAAGAAGACAGTTCCTCATCATACGAAGATGAAGTCAAAAATAGTGATATAGAAAGGGTATTATTCATGGAAGTAGAATATTCCAATGAAGAAGGATTCGAAGAATAATATGAAGAGGAAGAAGTTGACTACAAAGAAGAATTGTTGAGTTCCATAGAAGTTATAAAAAGAGAAAAGAATAAAAACAAGTCACTTCAGGTAGAACTAAAAAGAAAAAAAGGGAGTTCAGAATTCCAACTCTAAAGAACTAGAGCATATTCTCACTAAATTAAAAATCCAAGTAGTAGAAGACAATATAATTGAAGAAGAACTCGAAGAACAATTAGAAGAAAGAAACATGATCATTGGATACTTGGAAGCAGTGATTGCCACATTGAGAAAATACCTTCAGAAGAAAAGCATGCAAAACAAATCTAATGTTTTGGATGAGATTATTAGTAGTCAAAGGCCACATCATGAAAAGTCTAGAATAGGATACAACCAAACAAAAAATCACTCAAGCTCCAAAAAAACATATCAAGAAACAAAACCAAGAAGCTACGCAGAGACAGTCAGAGGATCTTCTGAGAAGGAAGAAGATAAGAAGTTTCGCAAGGAAGATCACAGATATACTCCACCACCCAAAAGATTCATATTTCAAAATCATCAGTAGTCATAAATTAAAAGGCCTCAAGAAGAAGAAAGATTCAAAAAAGTAACTCCTTTTAGAAGATGTTCAACTCCCAGGTATCAAACTATATTCCTTGGACTATGTTATTTATGTAACAATTTTGGACATAAGGTTGTAAATTGCAGAGAAAATAACAGGAACATAAACAACCATGAAAGTTATGCATGAAATGGTTGTTCAAGAAGGCCTAGTGAAACACAGAGCATAATCTACAACAGGTTTGAATCCTTGAGTGCTAAAGTGGAATGCTATAAATGAAACAACTTTGTACACAAGGCCAAAGATTGTAGAATGGAAGTTTCTCCAAGAAAACCACAAAAAAACAACAACAATTACAGACAGGAACCTCAAAGAATATGGATAAGGAAGAAGAATCAGTACAACAATGAAAAATTCACACTCTCTCGATAAGATCAACACAAGAAATATGGTTGGTATGTTGACAATGGTTGTTCAAAGCACATGACAGATGATAAGAAAAAGTTTCTAACATTGAAAAAGGAAAGAGATGGGTCAGTCTATTTTGGAAATGATAACTGAGCTAGAATCATTGGAAGAGGCACAGTAAAGATTCAAAGTAAGGATTCTAAGGAAGAAAATGTTCTACTACTGGAAGATATGAAACACAATCTTCTAAGTGTAAGCAAAATGTGTGACCAAGGTCAATAAATTGTGTTTGATTCACAGAAATGTGAGATAAGAAAAGAATATTCAGGAAAAGTGGTGGATACAACTGTAATAACTCCAAGAAACATATACGCACTAAATGAATTTGGAAAATAAAAGTGTTTCTTAGGAAAGGAAGACGAAGTTTGGCTTGGCACAGAAGAATGGGTCACATAAATTTTGATAATCTTTTCAAGGTCAACAGAAAGGAAGCAGGTGGAGAAATTCCCCATATTATGAAGCCAACAATACATTATGCAAGAATTGTTAACAAGGAAAAAAAACCAGGACCAAGTTAAAATCAAAGGCATACTCCACAACTAGACCACTAAAAATTGTGCATATTGTTCTAGTTGGGCCAACTAGAAAAAAGGGGTTGAAAGGTGAGAAATACTTTATTATATTATTTGATGACTATACAAGAATGACTATAGTTATTTTTATCAAGAATAAGTCAGAGGCATTGGAGAACTTCAATATGTACAAGGAGATGGTTGAAAATGAAACAAATTCGAAAATAATATGTTTCAGATCAGAAAATGGAGGAGAGTTTACTTCAAAGGAATTTATGGACCTCTATAGTGAGCATGGGATAAAGAGGAAATTCTTCATTGCTAGGACACCACAACAAAATGGAGTCATCGAAAGGAAGAATAGGACAATACAGGAAATGGATCGAACTATGTTAATGTATTCAAAGTTGACAGATGTATTTTTGGTACAGGAAGTGAAAACAACAATTCACATTCAAAAAAAAGGAATGTTCAAAAACAACAGTGACAAAAATCCCTACTAGCTATGGAAAGGAAAACTAGAAAATGTGAATCATTTCAGAGTTTTTGGAAGCAAATGCTACATTAAAAGAGAATATGGAAACATACAAAAGTTTGAATCTCGTGTTGATAAAGGCATACTTGTTTGGTACAAGCACAAGGAAAAAATACAAATGCTTCAATATAAGGCTCAAAAATATTGTGGAAAGCATCAATGTGACATTTGATGAGACAGGTGGATGCAAGATGAAAGAAGAAGGAAAGGATTAAATGGAAAAGGTTCACGAAGAAGAAGTAAAGGAAGAATAAATAGCAGAAGAGGAAGATGAAGAAGAGAAACAACAACAATATCTTCAAGTTCCTCTAAATACACCTCAAATACGAATACAAAAGAATCATCAATCAGGTCAGATTATTGGGAATAAAGATGCATGAGTTGAAACTAGAAGAATAATACATTCACCAGAACAACTACACCTAACACTACTATCTACAAGTGAGTCAAGCATTTTTGAAGAATCCATCAAGGATGAATTCTATATCAAAGCCATGGATGAAGAGTTAGATCAGATAGAGAATAATGACACTTGCGAACTAGTTCCAAGGCCAAAGAACAAAAATGTGATCGGTACAAAGTGGGTCTTCAAAAACAAATTGAACGAAGATTGCCAGGTTACCAGGAACAAATAAAGATTGGTATGTAAAGGATACACTCAGGTTGAAGGTATAGACTTTGAAAAGACATTTTTCCCAATTTTTTGAATGGAAGTAACCAAATTGATCCTCACTTATGAATGATCCAAGAATATTAAAGTGTATCAGATGGATGTGAAATCAACCTTCCTAAATGGTGATCTAGAGGAAGAAGTCTACATTGAGAAACCAAAAGGATTTCAGTTGTCAGAGAATGAAAATTATGTTTGCAGGTTGAAGGAGACCTTGTATGGTCTTAAAAAGGCCCCTAGAGCATGGTATTCTAGATTGGACATATACTTACAGTAGAAAGGGTTCAGGAAATGGAATGCAGACAAGAACCTCTACATCAAGGTAAATCAAGACAGTATTTTTTTAATTAAAGTTTATGTTTATTATATTATATTGGGAATTGATGATGATAGGATGAGCCAAAATTTTTCGAAGGATATTTAGAATGATTTCGAAATGTCATTACTTGGAGAATTGTTCTTTTTTTTTTGGCTTCAAATGTGTCAAAGAAACCAAGGAATTTTTATCTCTCAGACCAAGTATATTATAGAAATGCTAAAGAGGTTTGGAATGGAAGATTGCAAACCAGTCAATAATCCTATGAAAACCAATTGCAAGTAAGTAAAGATGATGATTCAAAAACTACATATCAGAGGCAATACATGCCAATGATTGGCAACTTACTTCATTTGATAGCTTCCAGACCAAATGTGATGCAGGAAGTTGGACAGGTGGCACAATTTCAAACAACACCAAAGGAATCACATGTTTTGGCCGTAAAGAGGATATTTAGATATATCAAGGGTACATAAGAGTTTCGATTATGGTATCGAAAAAGGAAGGATCCATCACTTATTGCCTACACAGATAAAAATTGGGTAGATTGCATTGATGATCGAAGAAGCACAAGTGGAGAAGATTTTTACTTGGGTGAGTGTTTTGTATCTTGGCTAAGAAATAAATAGTCATCAATATCATTATCCACAATCAAAGTAGAGTACATTGCAGTAGCAACATGTTGTAACATGTCCTATGGATGAAACAAACATTGAAAAATATACAAGTTGAGTATGATGATACCATTTTGATATTTTTTGATAACACAAGTGCCATGATTCAAGTGGATATCTGTGGCCATCCACCTATTCTAACTAGATCAAAACAATTTTATGGAAACTTACTATTTTTAGCATTTTTTTGGTTCCTGAACTTCGAGGGCCATTTTGAGGGCCTAAAAAACATTTTTTCATGATCGAGCATCTCAATGTTAGCTAAAGACTCTGATTGAGCCTCCAAAATGAATATTATCATTGATACCTTTCCAAAAATCTATCATTCACCCCAAACAGAGATCGTATGCCAAATTTACGCCCCTAAGAAGTTGATACACCAAACTACCCAAAACGGGGTCCACAAAACTGTTGTCTTTTCATCTTTCGGGGTTAGGGTTTTGGATTTTTTTATGTTAAAAATGATTTTGGAGCCTCATTGTAACAATAATCTTCTTTTGAATGTGAGTAGTCGTCACATCTCTTCTCAAAGACAAGCTACCACCATTCTAGCGATTCTTTCACTCTGTATTTCTATAGTTTTGTACATTTTCCTCATGAATAGAAATTGTGAATTACTGTATCTCTTTGTTTATGGTTATATATTTGATATATATCTACTATATTATTGGATATCTGATATGTATCTATACATTTATTTATTATATCTCCGCTCTCATTTCATGCCGAAAATAGTCTAGATAAGTGGTATTAGAGCAGGCTTCTCTTGAACGTTTTTCAGTGCATGTCACCAAAGAGGTATGATTATAGAAAGTTGGGTCTCAATCTTGTCTCTCTTGAGGAAAATCTCTCTTGCACACCCAAGGAACCCTCCATGGTGGAAGAAAATAAAAATGACACAGGACAAGATTTTATTAATATGTTGCTTGAGCAAGATCTCATGCAACAAAGGGACAAAATGATGGAGAATTTTTCCCACATCCTTCAACTCCTGTTGATAACAAGAGGTGTGTCTTCATCAAGTGACAACTTTGGAGGTACCTCACCTTTCAAGGTACAAGTTAATTTTGATATTCTTGTATTTGAAGGACAGATAGATGAAGATGCCCTAGAAAAATGGTTAAATTTGCTAGAAGGCTATTTCTCTGTTAATAATTTCTCTGATAGGGAAAATATCACCTTCACACTCCTTAAGGATCTCCCCCATTTCAAACATTGGTGGGAAACTTACTAGGAGAAAATTTCCACAAAGAAGTCTAGAATATATGGGGTCAAGCCCACTTGGGATTTTTTTGTGGATGCAGTTAAGGAACAATATTACCATGTTAGAAACTATGATGACAAGTACATGATATGGACCACACTGTAGCAAGATACTGGCCAAGAAATTTCGAAGTTCACCAATACCTTCCATACCTTGCGCACCAAATCGGGTATCAAAGACTTCGAGCAACATCTGGTTCTGAAATATTGTGGGGCTATATATAGATACATACAAACTAAAATAGATTTTTTGGACATCTCATCACTCGGTGTTGCTTGTCGATATGTTGTTAAAATAGAGAAAAAAATTAAGCACTAAAAAAAGCAGGAGTTTAAGTCTGCAAATCCTTAACAACCAAAGTATGGTAAAGACAACCCTAACAACTAGCCTTCAGAAAACTAGTCCAAACCATAGGAAAAGAAGGGTAACAGAAAGAAGAAGAAGCACACTAGAAAGTGGTGTGATTTCCAAAAAATATCCTATAACAACACTGATGAATGTCCTCAAAACAGTCATTGGTGACCAAGATCAAAGAAAAGGAGTCAAACCCTGATTCATAATCTGATTCAGAAAATAATGGGAGAAGAGATATCATCAACGCAAACCCCATTGTTATTGTCGCAACCACAAAAATTCAACCAGAAGAACCAACAGATCCTGAAGAGGGGCAGTTCCTTTTTCATTCATAGATGTGGGTGAAGGGGATCCCGCTGCATTTTATTGTTGATAGCGGAAACCAAAAGAACCTCATCTTAGAAAAATTCATCAAATAGTTGGGATTTTCGAAAACACCACACCTGCAACCATACAACATCAGGTGGCTTCGCCAAAGATGAGATCTTTGTGTCATCCATCAGTGTTGATTGTCATACAACATCCATCCCTTCAAGGATGATGTATTATGTGATGTTTCCCCATTGGATTTTTGTGATGTTATTTTGGGCCATCCATATATGTGGAAACACTATGCTATTTATGAGTCTCAACCCCGTAGTGTCATTATTACTCTAGGGGGTCATCTCTAAAGGATACCATAGGTATTTTTGACTATTGTCCCACCTATCCAGTGCCGCAAGTTAGTATCTCATACGACAAAATACAGATTCTTCACAATTTGTTTAAAAGGTGAAAAAAAGGACACTGCATGATCCAGGTGGATATCGGTGGCCACCCACCTTTTTCAACTGGCTCAAAACAGTTTTCTGGCAAATTTGGCAATTTACTATTTTTAGCAGTTTTTAACTTCCGAGACCATTTTGAGGGCCCAAATGAATTTTTTTTTGAGATCGAGGTTCTCAATGATATCTAAAAGAATAATTGAGCCCCCAAAATTAATCTCCTCGATGATACCTTTCCAACGAGCTATCATATTCCTAAAACAGAGATCGTATGCAAAAGTTATAACCCCGAGAAGTTGATGTACTAACTTACCCAAACGGGGCCCACATGACTTTTGGTGCTTCATCACCTAGGGTTAGGTTTTTGAATGTATAGTACTTTTGGAATTCCTATTTATTGTAAAAATTCCTTCAGAGCCTCATTGTAATCATATTCTTGTGAATGCGAGTAGCCGTCACATCTCTTCTCAGAGATAAGTTGCCATCATTCTAGCAAGTCTTTCACTCTGTATTTTTACAGTCTCTGTACATTTCTTAATAGAAATCATGTATTACTATATATTTGTGTTTATGGTTGCATATCTGATACATTTTTGTTATATTATTGAATATTTGTGATATCTCTATGCATTTATTTATTATATCCCCGATCTCATTTCGTGCCGAAAATAATCTGGATCAGTGGTATCAGAGCAGGTTGTTCTTGGTCATTTTTTTCAGTGAATGTCCCCGACGAGGTATGAGTATAGCAAGTTGGGTCTCGAGCTTGTATCTCTTGAGGACAATCTCTCTCACACACCCAAGAAACCCTCAATGGAAGAAGAAAAGAAAAACGATGGAGCAGACGATCCTATTAGTCTGTTTCTTGAGCAAGCTCTCACGCGACAGAGGGATGAAATGATGGAGAATTTTTCACACATCCTTCAACATCTGCCGATAGAAATAGGTGCATATTCATTAAGCGGCCACTTTGGAGGCACCTCGCCTTTCAAGGTCCAAGCTAATTTTAATATTCCTGTATTTGAAGGACAGATAGATGCAGAAGCCCTAGACAAATGGTTAAATCTTCTAGAAGGTTATTTCTCTGTTCACAAATTTTCCGACAAAGAAAAGATCACCTTCGAACTCTTTAAAGCTCCCCCCATGTCAAACATTGGTGGGAAACTTATTGGGAGTAGAGTTCCACAGAGGAGTCTAAAATATATGGGGCCGACCCCACTTGGGATTTTTTTGTGGATGAGGTAAAGGAACAATATTACCCTATTGGCAACTATGAGGACCAGTACATGAGATGGACCACACTGTGGAAAGAGAGGGGCCAAGAAGTTCCGGAGTTCACCAATACTTTCCATACCTTGCACACTAAGCTGGGTATCAAAGACTCTGAACAACATTTGGTTCTGAAATACTATGGGGCTCTACACATATACATCCAAACTGAAATGGATTTTCTAGACATCTCATCACTCGGTGCTGCCTATCAATATGTTGTTAAAATCGAGCAGAAATTTAAGCACCAGAACAAACGGGATTTTGGTTCTACAAATCCGCAAGAACCAAAGTATGACAAAGATGTCCCTAGCAAATAGTCTCCCGAAAACCAATCCAAACCACATGAAAAGAAGGGTCACGGGAAGACAAAGAAGGACACCGGAAAATGGTGTGATTTCCACAAAAGCCCATGGCACAACACCAATGAATGTTGCTCAAAATAGTCATTGGTGGCCGAGATCAAAGACAAGGAGCCGAACCTTGATTTTGAATCTGATTCTGAAAATACTGTTAAAGGACAAATCATTGATGCAGACCCCACTGCTATTGTCACGACCGCAACAATTCAACCAGAAGAACCAACATATCTTGAAGAGGGGGAGCACATTTTTCATTCACATATGTGGGTGAAAGGAACCCCGCTACATTTTATTGTTGATAGCAGAAGCCATAAGAACCTCATCTCACCAGAGGTTGTCAAATAGTTGGGATTGTCGACAACACCACACCCGTAGCCATACAACATTGGGTGGCTTCGCCAAGGAAGAGATCTTCATGTCATCCAGCAATGTCGATTGTCATATGGCATCCAACCCTTTAAGGATGAGGTATTATGTGATGTTTCCCCACTAGATGTCTGTGATGTTCTCTTGGGCCAACCATATATGTGGAAGCACCATGCTATTTATGAGTCTCAACCTTGTAGTATCATTGTTTCTCTAGGGGTTCATCTCTACAGAATACCAGAGGTAGTTCCGACTACTGTTCCACCTAAAAAGTGTCGCAAGGTAGTATCTCATACAACAAAATTCATCTTCTTCATAATCTGTTCAAAATGGGAATAAAAGGACACTGCAACCACTACAGCTTCGCCCCAAGCACCTTCTATCCAACAAAAGCAGGTCCACAAGGTTGCAGCAAAGCGAAAAGATTCCTTCTACACACCGTCCTCTCATGTAGCCCAACTTGTTGAATAGCCTCAACCTCAACAGGTTCGTGACAAACTTCCACAAACTGAGCAACACGACATCTCCAGACAGGCAAGCAGCTCACCAAGATGCAGATTCAGTAAACACTTTTCCCTCTCCCCCGAGAACTCAACGCAATGGAGACCATTGCTTCATAAGGAGAGAGGATTGATCTAGGTGGATATCAGTGGCCACCCACCTTTTTCAACTGGCTCAAAATAGTTTTCTGGCAAATTTGGCAATTTACTATTTTTAGCAGTTTTTAACTTCTGGGGCCATTTTGAGGGTCCAAATGAAGGTTTTTTGATATCTAGGTTCTCAGTGATAGCCAAAGGAATGATTGATCCCCCAAAATGAATCTCCTCAATGATACCTTTCCAATGAGCTATCATACGCCTAAAACAGAGATTGTATGCAAAAGTTACGACCCCGGGAAGTTGATGTACTAACTTACCCAAACGGGGCCCACATGAATTTTGGTGCTTCATCTCCTAGGGTTAGGTTTTTGGATGTATAGGAATTTTGGAATTCCTGTTTATTGTAAAAATTCCTTCAAAGCCTCATTGTAATCATCTTCTTGTGAATGCGAATAGTCGTCACATCTCTTCTCAGAGATAAGCTGCCACCATTCTAGCGAGTCTTTCACTCTGTATTTTTACAGTCTCTGTACATTTATTTCATTAATAGAAATCATTTATTACTGTATATTTTTGTTTATGGTTGTATCTCTGATACATTTATGTTATATTATTGAATATCTGTGATATCTCTATGCATTTCTTTATTATATCCCCGATCCCATTTCGTGCCGAAAATAATCCGGGTCACTACAACCACTGCAGCCTCAGCCCAAGAACCTTATATCCAACAGAAATAGGTCAATGAGATTGAATAAAAGAACAAATATTCCTTCTTCACACAGTTGTCTCATCAGGTTCTCGAAAACCTCCCACAAACCAATCAACACAACTTCTCCAACAAGGCAAGCAACTCACCAAGGTCCAGATTCAGCAAACGCTTCCCCCTCTCCCCTGGGAACTCAATGAAATGAAGACCATTTCTTCCTAAGGAGGGAGGATTGATCCAAGTGGATATTAGTGGCCACCCACCTAATCCAACTAGCTCAAAACAATTTTCTTGCAACTTACTAATTTTCAAAGTTTTTCGGTTCCTGAACTTTCGGGGCCATTTTGAGGGCCTACAAAACATTTTTTCATGATTTAGAACCTCAATGATAACCAAATGCTTTGATTAATCACCAAAAAATAATCTCCTCATCGATACCTTTTGAATGAGCTATCGTGCTCCCTGAACGAAGATCGTATGCCAAAGTTATGCCCCCGGGAAGTTGATACACCAAACTACCCAAAACGTGGTCCACAAAACTATTGGATTTTCATCTTCTGGGGTTAGGGTTTGGGATTTTATTTATGTTAAAAAGGCATTTGGAGCCTCATTTTAACAATAATATTCTTTCAAATGTGAGTCTTTGTCACATCTCTTCTCAGAGACAAGATGTCACCATTCTAACGAGTCTTTCACTCTGTATTTCTATAGTTTGGTACATTTCGCTCATTAATAGAAATTGTGTATTGTTGTATCTTTGTGTTTATGGTTATATATATGATCTGCTATATTATTGGATATCTGATATATCTATTTACATTTATTTATTATATCTCCTCTCTCATTTCATGCCGAAAATAATCTAGATAATTGATATCAAAGCAAGCTGCTCTTGATCGTTTTTCAGTGCATGTCGTCGATGATGTCCAAGTATAGAAATTTGGATCTCAATCTTGTCTCTCTTGAGGAAAATTGCTCTCTCGTGCCCAATAAACCCTCCATGGTGGAAGAAAATAAAATTGATGGAGAAAAATATTCTATTAATATGTTGCTTAAGCAAGTTCTCACGTGACAAAGGGATGAAATGATGGAGAATTTTCCCCACATCCTTCAACTCCTACCAATAAAAAAAACATGTCTTCTTCAAGAGACCACTTTGGAGGCACCTCTCCTTTCAAGGTACAAGTTAATTTTGATATTCCAGTATTTGAAGAACATATAGATGTGGATTCCTGTTGGCAGCCAATTAACATTTTTCTACTGTCCTTATAAGCTACCCACACCAGTGTTTTTCAAACCTTGATTTTCGTCGCAATCTTTGAATAAAACGACACTATTATTTTTGCACTATCTGCACACTTACCTTTGTTCTTGTTTTCACGACTGCAAGTGTGAAAACTTGGTTTTCAAAGTCACATTAAAATCGTCACTGGATTGTTGTAATCATTCTTGTCGATATGCCCATTGCGTTTCCAATTTACTTATCGTTATACGATTGATGAGACTCCAAGATCCCTATTCATTTGGCATTTTTATTTGTTAATATGACTTCGTTTTACAAGACTGTAATGATATTCTTTTGATCGAATTTGTGATGCATTGGTGATTTGATTTATATGTTCTTTGATCATTGGTTTCATGAAAACACATTGGTGTTATGGTTAAACCCTTGGTATAAATCATTTCATACAACACATAGTCCATATAATCAAACCCTTGGTGTGATTTCGATTTATTGCTTTGGTTTTGAAACTATGACTATTGCTCGCGTAAGTGTTTTATCCACTTACCATATATTCGTTGGTTGATTGAATGGCATAGTTTTTAACACAAATGCATAGTCATTTGAATAGTAATATGTGTCGACGGTTGTACTATGGATATAACTCTTGTGCATGGGCCAAAATAGCTCCACCACCTTCGCACGATCTGTCATTAATGTTTTCCCCCTATCCTGGTTCACCTTTGCTAGCTTCGGGTAATCCTGTGAGCGTTTTGTCGCTGCGTATGCTGTGTTCAAGCCCTGGCTCATTCACCTCACTCGTCGTGTGCTCCTGTCTATGGCACCGGTGATGCGCATAGAGACAAATGGTAGTCAAGCTCTGTTACTGTTCGATGATGCCCGTAAAGATTTAGAAGACAGTGGTTGGCTCGCGTTTATACAGAGGTTCAAGGGTTTCAATATTTTTGTTGTACAACAATTCTCCCTTACCTTTGATGGGTGTAGGGATAAAGTAGGTGACATTCAGCTTGAACTCAATGAAGAATTCATAATCTCTTCTACAGGACTAGTAACCACGGGCCAACGATGGTTTAAAAACTCCAAAGTTGATGAAGTGCCATGGCCATTGCTATTCATATCAAGGAAGGTTGTCTCCTGTGATAAAGGTATGCCTATTTCCACCCTTAAACCCAGGTGGCACGATCTTTTGGTGATTGTGAAACAATTTGTGACCTGTGAAGGTCGGTATGGCTTGGTTTTTCTGTATCACCTCCGGTTATTGATGAATTTCATGGGTTGTCCTTTGAACATGCCGCATTACTTCTTGTGTAGTCTCTACAAGATGTCTAAGAGGTACAAACTTGAGAAGGCCGATAGCAGCTTGTTTCATCACGACTTGGTTAGACTCATCGTCGTTCACCATTTAAATCTTCATGGCGATAATTGGCAAGCCTTTCTGTCTAGAAATGGATTTGTTGGTCCAGAGTCTGTCCAAATAAATAAAGTCGTGGTTAGTGAGACTATGGTCAGGCCACTCGTGCCATTTCATGTCCTTCTACCCCCTCCCAAACCCTCGGTCTGCCCTGACATTGACCTACTCGACATCATAACAGACAAGGCTGAGGTTGTCAAGAAGCCTGTGAGTAAGAAGGTCAAGGGTAATCCTACTGTCGATACCAAGGGTAAGAAGAATGCTCGATTGATATCGAGACTTGCCCAGAATAAGCCTAAGCCAAACATCGACCAAAAGCTCATAGTTCTGAGTGAGGACTTGGACTCCGATATCGAGCATTTCTTGGATGAAGAGTACCCCTATTCCCATGGCCTATGCTCCGAGCAACCCTATGACTATGTTTCTAATTTACCCCCGTGCCTAAAGAACAATCCTAACTACCCAGGAATCAAGCTACATAATGAAACCCTCGGTGATTTAAACAAACCCCCGCCTCCAATTTCGAAGCCCGAGCAAACATCATGCATCCAATGCAATGTGTGGATAGAGCGTTATTACACTGACGTCCCCTTGCTGCAATCAAAGATCAAATCGTTAGAAGACCAAGTCATAGTGCTATCAAAAGAAAGGGATAGGCTTCAAGATAATGACAAGAAGCAAAAAACCATTGGTTCGATTGTTTTCAGGAATGTCGAAGCTGCAACAGCCTTCGTCAATTCCAAATTATCATGACCAAGTTGTTTTCTGATTGTCCAGGTATGAATTTCAATTTTAATTTTGTTTTATGAGTAGCTTGAATTAATATAATGAATTGGTTTTTGGGTTTCAATTAGTTTTGTTCATTATTCAAAATGATTCTTTCATAGTTTGATTATAAAAAACGGTTATGTTGCAGATCCTATATAGTAGATTATTTCTGCTAAAATCAAATGTTGTTATGATTTGGTTATGCAATTTTGTCATGCCCGGCTTAGTAGAAGCGATTGATTGGTTTTGACTTGGTGTGGTTCGCTTTAGAAAAATTCTATTGGTTTGAATTAATGTGATCGATGGGGTTTGTTTTCATTTAGATTTTGATTGCATCTGACCTGTATAGGAGATTTTTGTGCTAAAATCAGAGCACAACTATGTTTTGATTTGGTACGATTTCGTTGTGGTTGGATTCTATCGGCTCTGATTTAGTTCTTATGGTTTGATTTTGGAACGATTTCGTGGGCTTGAATTGGTATGATCCTTTATATGTGTTATGCATCATTATTAGTGACTGGGTTGATAAATACGATGTAAGCTAATAAACTCAAAGCAACCCTGTTGACTTCGATTTACCAGGAATGACTCTATTTTGTATTGAATTAATATTCTCGTTTGGATTCTGGTTACATTCGACCTGTGCAAAATATATATTTGCTAAGATCGTGGAGCTGTGTTCATTCATAACGATTATGTCAGCCTCAAACCGTTTCGATTCGTTCTTGTTTGATTGGATCTGCAAGTGATTACTGTGTGCCATGATTAGCATGATCGTTTGTTTATGTTTAATATAGTGCTATCAATTTGAAAAATGATCCTGCTGATTTCGTTTGGATGCGAAAATGATTTTGTTGATGGCTGAAGCAACATAAACTATTGGTGTTGATTTCAATTGGTTCATGAAAACGATTTCATTGCTGTCAAGTTATCCAATATGATTCTGTTTACCCGAAATTGTGATAACAAATTGAACAGAGTACATCTATCTCTGTAATCATTCGATTGATCATAATATTGTCTGCTCTCGAATTAGTATAACAATTTTTTATTTGAATGATTCGTTTGTTTTCAAATAGAAATCAGATATTTGTTTAGTAGTTTTAATTTAATTCTTTGAGTTTTGAATTGGTTTTAAAAACGATTCCGTGTTTGATTTAGACCAGCTACGGAATTGCAAGATTCTGTAGCTAGTCTTAGAAATTAGATTTTTATCAATTTTCTCAATAAGATATCCTCTATTCTTGTCTATTTTTGTCCTCTTTCAGGTGCATACGAATTTACAATGAGCTATTGGGCATGATGTGAGAGTTTAGGAGATATTTTGGATTTGGTTTTGTATTAGGTTGTTAGCTTGAGTCAGAAACTTGGGATATTTTCCCAGATTTGTGCAAACTATTTTGATAATTTCCACAGGGATGTTTTACCCTATGGGAGGTCTTTAAATACTTGTCATTTTTGTAATAATGATCATCATCCTCACTGTGGGAGAACCAGACTATGGAGTTATGATATAGACTGAGATGAAAGTTGATGTCTTGTAACAGCTTTTGCTTTCAATATATCAAACTTTTGTTTCAAGTTTTATTCATATCATTTTGCAGTTGATTATAGACTACTTTAGCTATCGTAATCTATTGCAGGTTGATGTGACTTGATTAATGTGTAATCTATATCTTATCTCTCTCTTATTTAAAAAAAAAAATACAACAATTACTTTGTTTCAGTTAATGAATCACAGTTTTCTCTTCTTCGTTAATTGAATCATTTTGTACAAATCCTTACACGCGGATTTATCTAAATGTTATGATTTGTAAATCATAATATTGTTGTAAATGTTTATGTCTTGTTTGTCCTGTTATTAATATTTGAAAGAGTACAACAACTTTCCGTTTACGAGAAGCTCGTGGAGAATCTGGTGCGGGTTTCCTCCCACCAAACAGCTGAATAAACCATCATACACAGGACAAGCCTGAAGCGTTACTTCAGGTCAGTTTGTTATATTTTGTTTAATAGTTAATTAGTTAGTATAATATAAGTATCTTAGATAAATATATTATTTTAGATACATAGTTAGAATTATTGTTTTAATTGCTTAGCTTAGATAGTTTTTCAGTTTATTTCTTTTTCATAAAATTATAAAAATAAAAAAAAGACAATAGTTTAGCTGTCTTAGGACAGATTACCAATGAGTTTTGTAGGTTTTCATTTAAATCTGTAATTTGTAAATATTGTACATTTGTGATTAAGATTTAATTCTGTTAGTAGTTAGATGTTTAATTTCGTAGAGTTATTATAGTGTTAGATAATAAATTGTATATATAATAGTTTAGATTTGTTTATTAGTTTGTTTTAATTGTTATTTTTCATTTAGATTAGTTAATTTAGAGTAGTTTTCTTTTTGTTTCCTTAGGACTTAGATTGGCTAACGGAGCCTCTAAACCCATCAGGGTGGGTTATCCCAAACGGCCTTGGTTATTTAGACAACCCCAAACCGGATCCACTCTTCCAGTTGGTGAGCGTTCAATTTCGCCCGTCAACAAATGGCGCTAGAAGGAGGGCCTGAAATTTATTAATGGCACGAGGCGGTCGTAAGACTCCTCCACCACCTAATCGCTCACCTATAGTGACAAGAAGTCATTCAAACGATAACATACCCCCTCAAATAGCAACCACATCAAACGACGATCCACGGATCACAGTTGAACCAGCAACCCCAAATCCTACAGGTGGTGACATACAAGATATTGTCCGACAATCTCTCATAAGAACACATAGTGCCTTAGCCCGTTTGAGGCAACCAAATCAACCGTTGGACCAACCTTTAGATTTCTCTAATATCAGAGAACAAATCGTAGGCACTAACCTCACTGTGAACCCTACAGATCCAACCCTCAATCCTGCTGCAGGAGGATCTGGAATACCACCTTCACCACCTCCATCATTCCCTTCTTCTTCGGGAGAAGACTCTTCTCACGAAGTCAGTTCCCCTTCTCAGCCTTCCACACTGACTACACCAATGGCCAACCAAAACAATCCTGCTAGACCTTGGCTCGACCAGGATGCTGTAGCTATACCTGGAGCTCAGCATCCCTTACCTAAACATCCGGAGAAGTGGCTTCCCAAGTTTGACCTTGACTCAAAACAGATCGTTGAAGATCACATTAAAATTTTTATGTTAGCCATAAGACTCCACAATGTCGAACATGAAGACGTAGTCTATAGGTTGTTCCCCTATACTTTCGAGGGAAATTCCTCTACATGGTAATTTTCCCAACAACCCCATACCATCGTGTCTTGGGAAAAATTTGAGTCATGCTTTTTGGAAAAGTTCAGAGACGGTAAGCCTCTGGAAGTCCTAGTCATGGACCTTTCTAACTTAAGAATGAACCCAAAAGAAAAATTTAAATACTTCAATCAAATATTCTTAACACTTAAGAACCGAATCCCTGCGGATTCCATGCTTGTCGAAAATCTCATAATAGCATACTATACTAAAGCTTTGCATCAAAGTATAGCTATTTGGGTTAAACGATCTAAGAAATCCATGTTGTTAGAAGCCTTCGAGGAGGCCAGCTAGATTGAAAAAGACATACTTAGTCTTAAAGACTCTACTAGCAACGAAACAGAGACTAGTTCTTCTTCCAAAAAGAAGATTGAAATCCTCCCTAGACCTACTCAAAGTAAAACACAACCTGAAAGATCTGATTTAGAAAACTTAGCTAAAGTCATTCAAAAACTGTCAAACCAAGTTATAGATTTGAAAAGGATGATCGAAGAAGCTTCTTCGAGCAAAGGGCCTTACAAAACCCCATTCAGGAAGCCTTTCCCAACCAACCGACCTAATCCGAATACTGAAGGCCTTAATCTAGAAAGTCTGCAATACGCCCTTCAAATGATTCTAGAAGCCCAGGATAACTTGATGCCTCCTAAGATTCCCGAGGAGGTTGTGGAACAAGAGACAGTTCAAGAAGAGGAGTCTCCTCCAAGTATTTTTGGACACTTCTCGGATAGCATCTTTCAAGCTAACTTCAAGACAGTGCATCCCTATAACACCAGGAGTAAGACAGCAAACAAACCTCCTGCCGAAAATACTACGACTCTGCCTCCAAAGCAATCTAAACCAGCTGAGACTAAACAGAGTCATGTAAACCCCAACTTGGATTATGATTTAGTTGAAGATCTTAAAAAATTAAGGGCTAACATTTCTGTTTATGAGTTATTGAAATTTCCATTTCTGCTACAAAAAATGTTACAGAATATCTCAGAGAATGGTAAAAATGGTAATTCAAACAAGGTTGTTCAGAACAAAGTTCCTCAGAAGACTTCCACAAAGAATAATCTTGATCCTCAAGACAAAGGAAGCCTTCCTGTAAATAATAATGTAAATAATGTAGATAAAATAGCTTTAGAAACTGCGAGTAAAAAGCCACAAACTACCACCCTTAGCACTCGCAAGAATGTACCTCCATTTTTGTTAACTTTCAAAATCTTTAATAGAAACGTGCAAAATTGTATGGTAGACTTAGGAGCATCATCCAATGTGATGCCATGGTCTGTATGCCAAAATATTAACACTGAGGTTGAACCCTCCACCTTAAAAATCATACAACTTGATCGAACCAATGTTAAAGTTATAGGCAAACTAAAGAATGTGCTTATAAGATTATCATCTAACCCCAAGGTTCATCAAGTTATTGATATTATTGTTGTGGATATTCCAGAAGCGTATGGTCTGTTTTTAAGCAGGGACTGGTCGGAGCAGCTACACGGTTATTTCGCGACAGATTGGTCTCACCTATGGCTTCCAGAGAATGGCAAGCCCAACAAGATCAAGGTAAATTGTGAACGCTACCTTAAGTTCATGGTCACAGATTTGAACGATCCCAACGAACCATTTACACCTTCTGATGATTCACCCAAATTATAAGGGATGGATACCTTTTTCAGCAATTTCATGGCCGAGACTTCAGCTATCACCAATCCAGAACAATAGTCCGAGATTGTAGCATATGTGTAGCTAGCAACTTCTACACAATGGTCTCATGCACCCGATAAAAATCAAATTTGGTCTCTTTATTTCGATGGATCAAAGTCCAAAGAAGGAGCTGGTGCAGGCTGCGTTATTATCGATCCGGCAGGTATCAAAACATTGATTTCATGTAGGCTAGAATTTGAATGTACTAATAACACTGCAGAATATGAGGCTTTACTGCAAGGTCTCAGAAAAGATTTAGATATGAACATTCAAAACTTGACCGTCTTTGGCGATTCTGAAATAGTGGTTAGACAGGTAAGAGATTCTATCCACTGTCTGTCTCTGCATCTTAAAAGATACCAATCTGAGGTATGGAATTTAATGAATAAATTTTCTGCTTTCAATATAAATTCTATTCCTAGATTGAATAACTCTGAAGCTGATTTATTAGCTAATGTAGCTTCCAAACTCTTTCCTGTAGAAGGCTTGTCCCCGGATGCATTCTCCGTCGAACTATTGTTCCGGCCATCCGTTCTCGACAACATCATGAACTGGAGAGTCTTTGATGACGATCAACAGATTATCAGCTTTCTGCATATGGAAGAAACTTTTCAAGGCGTGGTGATAGACGAACGCATGCACGACGACAATTTGCATGATTTCACAGTAATACCAGATTCGAGAACTCCTGAATCTTAATCGGACATGGTAAATTCGATCCCTAAATCTGTATTTAGATTAGAGAAATTTTACGATCTTCAAGATAAATTCAAAAAGTCGGTCAACTGTAAAACCAATAGTTCCTCATTATCATATGAAAAAGTGAACTTAGGGACTAAGGACAATCCGCAGTGCATTAATCTAGGGGTAGGATGTTCTGAACAAGAAAAAGTTGCATTTATTAGATTGTTCAAAGAATTTAAAGACGTCTTTGCATGGACGTATGATGACCTTAAAACTTTCGACCCTAACATCATACAACAAGTCATTCCTATGAAACCCCAAACCTTGCCCTTTCAATAGAAATTGAGAAAAATGCACCCTAAGCTTGAACCAACCGTGAAAAAAGAATTAAATAAACTCCTAAATGCTAATATTATTTTCTCTGTTAGGCACACTCAATGGGTTTCTAACCCTGTCCCTTTCCGGAAGAAAAGTGGGGAAATCCGACTGTGCGTCGATTTCCGAAACCTCAATAGAGTGTCTGATAAAGACAACTATCTTGTCCCACCCATGAAATAGATCCTTCAACAGGTATCTAGTTCTGAGAGGCTATCCTTACTGGATGGTTTCTCGGGGTACAACCAAGTCCTAATGTCTCCACCAGACCAACTTAAAACTACCTTCTGCACCCCGTGGGGCACCTATGCTTATCGAAAAATGCCCTTTGGATTGATTAATGCTGGTGCCACTTTCCAGAGAGCAATGGACATCACTTTCCAAGGCTTAATCAATCAGTCTGTTGTAGTTTACTTAGATGATGTGACTGTATTTTCTAAAAACAAAACCGATCATCTAGCTCATTTACAAGCCATTCTACAACGATGTCGTAAATACGACATTTCCTTGAATCCTAAAAAATCTATCTTTGCAGTAGAACAAGGTAAACTCTTAGGATTTATTGTGTCGAGCAAAGGGATGATTATCGACCCTGAAAGGACTCAAGTCTTCTCAAAACTTCCCCCTCCTACATCTAAAAAATCTATGCAGTCTTTCTTAGGCCAGATAAACTTTGTGAGGAGATTCGTCCCCAGCTTCTCCGAAATGGTCAGACCTTTACATAATCTAATTAAGAAAGACACCTAATATCATTGGGGACCCTTAGAAAATCAAGCTTTTAATGCAATAAAGAAGGCCATAATAGACGCTCCTTCTCTCATGAGCCCTGACTTTTCACAAGACTTTACGCTCTACACTTTTGCTTCTGACCATTCCTACGCCACCATCCTAACTCAAAAGAACGCCGAAAACAACGAAGTACCCATTGCCTTTATGAGCTCTTCTTTCAAAGGCACTGAACTTAATTACCCAGTGGTAGATCAACAAGCCTACGCTGTTTTCAAAGCAGTCAAGCATTTTCGGTCTTATATTTTGAAATCTAGGACGAAAGTTATTGTCCCTTACCCAGCCGTCAGGAACCTGTTAGTGCAGAAAGAACTAGGTGAAAAGAGGGCTAACTAGGTTACCTCCTTGCAGGAGTACGACATAGAAATTACCCCAGCTCAGATAGTGAGAGGCCAAGGGTTATGCAAGTTAGTTGTTGATTCAGAAGCAGGACATCAAGAACAAAGTGATACGTCAAACCTAGGACAACACGATCAAAATGCAATCTGTTGTGCACAAAACTCTGTTAGTCCTTGGTATGACGATATAAGATTCTGTCTTGAACATGGGTCAACCCCCCATCACCTAGACCCCACTAAAAGAAGAGCATTAAGATTAAAGTCTGCCTCCTTTCATTTGGTTAATGGTGCCCTGTTTCGTCAAAGTTTTGATGGTGTACTGATGCGTTGTCTTGAGAAGGACGAAGCAGAAAAAGTCTTACTAGAGTTGCACGCAGGGGAAGCTGGTGGTCATTTTGGTGGTGACACCACTGCTCATAAAGTTTTGAGAGCCGGTTATTACTGGCCCATGCTTTTTAGAGATGCCCATGCCTTGTGCCGTAAGTGCACTATTTGTTAGAAAGCATCAGGGCGGTTATAGAAACCAGCCTTTCCTTTGCAGCCCGTTTCAGTAGACTCTCATTTTCAGCAGTGGGGCCTTGATATCATAGGTCCAATCAACCCGCCATTCTCAAACAAGCATAAGTTTATCATAACAACCACAGATTATTTCACCCGGTGGTCTGAAGCTGCCGCATTAAGAACTGTGAATACCAGTCAGGTAATTGCCTTTCTAAATTCGAATATTATTACTCATTTTGGTATCCCTGATTGTTTAGTATTCAATAACGCTTCTTACTTTTCCTCTCTTGAGATGAGCGAGTTCGCTTTGGAAAAAGGAATTAAATTGAAGTATTCTTCTAGCTATTACCCCCAAGGCAACAGATTGGCAGAATCAACAAATAAGAACTTGATTAAAAACATCAAGAGAACGGTAGCTGAAAATCACAAAAATTGGCACAATGCACTGTTAAACGCACTGTGGGCTGATAGGGTAACACCGAAAGCTACTGTAGGCAATTCTCCCTTGTTTCTCGTTTATGGAAGAGAAGCAATTCTGCCACCACACATCCTTCTTCCCTCACTTCAGCTATCGCAGAAAATTCAAGAAGAAGACTGTCCCCCTTTAGAAAACCGAATTAACGCTTTGATGAAGCTAGAAGAGGTAAGAGCCCAAGCTAAACGTAAGTTAGATCAGCATCAACTAGTAGTCAAAATCTTGTTCGATTCCAACTCTGCCTCTTATAGGAATTTCGAGCTAGGTGATCTTGTCCTGAAATGGGACAAACCACATGAGGGAAAGGGAGAGCACATGAAATTTCAAAACTTATGGCTTGGACCATTTTTAATTGCTGAGAAGTTGGGTCCCAGCTCTTTTCGATTGCAGAATCTAGAAGGACAGCCTGACACCTATTCGGTGAATGGCCAAGCCCTGAACAGATACTTTGCTTGATGACATCCCTTATATATTATGTACATATTTTGATTTTGTTTTCTTTTCTTTTGTTGTTTTGTTTTTTATTTCTCCTTTGAGTTTATCAGTTTGTGTTTTTGGAAATACACATACCTGCATACTGAGATATTCAGACGAACAAAACAGAGATTTCTTTCACTAAAATGACTGCTAAAAATTGTATAAACATCAATTGTATACTTCTGAAATTTACATCTATAATTGGCAAAAGTTTGTTGTTTGAAAGAAGTTAACTGATTTCAATCTCTAACATAAGCTTGTTGTGATCATCCATTATCTTTTTACGTTGTCCCTATTCCTTAAGGGAATGACTCAGAAGATGTCTCCCTGCCTTAGAAAGTTGGTTCTATAAATGAAACATCTTTGGATCTTAATAAAGGACAGTTCTAAAAAATTCTGCTAAGGTCTGAAAAAAATATGTTAAAATATCATAATTTTCAACGTCACCCCGCTCAACTATATATCTTTGAAAAACAAAATAAATCATTAATAGAGCTGTGGGAAGTGCTTGTAAACCCACCGGGATGCTGAACAAGTCTGCTGGCAGCGGGTAAATGCATGCATGGCGCCAAGACAACTTCGTCTGGGTACTGAACAGGCCCACTGGCAGCGAAGCAATGTCAGGTATATGAAAATTGGCAAAAATGAGATAACTTGACCTTAAAATGTCCTTTATTCTAATCTGGAACTTCTTGGCAGGATACGGATGTCAGAGTGGGTTAAATGGCAACCCTGTCGAGGTTATGGACGCCTGCTGGAAGCAGTGGCTCTGTCAACAGTATTGGAGATTTTATCTTTAATATCGTGGGTCGCTTGTCTTAAGACTGTTATCAGCTTTCATCCTTTAAACACTGCTGGAATATTTGGTTAATGATGATGTTTACACGATTTTCTGGTTGTTATTTTTGAGTTAGAATTTTTTCTCATTATCCCAATCTGAATTTGTTCTTTTGGCAGAGATAATTGCTTCTACCAGTGTGTCGCCATTGTTGGTAGCTAATTAACATTTTTATACTGTCCTTATAAGCTGCCCACACCAGTGTTTTGCAAACCTTGATTTTCGTCGCAATCTTTGAATAAAACGACACTATTATTTTTGCGCTATCTGCACACTTACCTTTGTTCTTGTTTTCATGACTGCAAGCGTGAAAACTTGGTTTTCAAAGTCACATTAAAATCGTCACTAGATTGTTGTAATCATTCTTGTCGATATGCCCATTGCGTTTCCAATTTACTTATCGTTATACGATTGATGAGACTCCAAGATCCCTATTCATTTGGCATTTGTATTTGTTAATATGACTTCATTTTACAAGACTGTAATGATATTCTTTTGATCGAATTTGTGATGCATTGGTGATTTGATTTATATGTTCTTTGATCATTGGTTTCATGAAAACACATTGGTGTTATGGTTAAACCCTTGGTATAAATCGTTTCATACAACACATCGTCCATATAATCAAACCCTTGGTGTGATTTCGATTTATTGCTTTGGTTTTGAAACAATGACTATTGCTCGCGTGAGTGTTTTATCCACTTACCATATATTCATTGGTTGATTGAATGGCATAGTTTTTAACACAAGTTCATAGTCATTTGAATAGTAATATGCATTGGCGGTTGTACTATGGATATGACTATTGTGCATAGGCCAAAATAGCTCCACCACCTTAGCACGATCTGTCATTAATGTTTTCCCCCTATCCCGGTTCACCTTTGCTAGCTTCGGGTAAGCCTGTGAGCGTTCTGCCCCCGCGTATGTTGTGTTCAAGCCCTGGCTCGTTCACCTCACTCGCCATGTGATCCTGTCTATGGCACCGGTGGTGCGCATAGAGCCAAATGGTAGTCAAGATCTGTTACTATTCGATGATGCCCGTAAAGATTTAGAAGATAGTGGTTGGCTCACGTTTATACAAAGGTTCAAGGGTTTCAATATTTTTGTTGCACAACAATTCGCCCTTACCTTTGATGGGTGTAGGGCTAAAGTAGGTGACATTCATCTTGAACTCAATGAAGAATTCATAAGCTCTGCTACAGGACTAGTAACCATGGGCCAACGATGGTTTAAAAACTCCAAAGTTGATGAGGTGTCGTGGCCATTGCTATTCGTATCAAGGAAGGTTGTCTCCTGTGATAAAGGTATGCCTATTTCCACCCTTAAACCTAGGTGGCATGATCTTTTGGTGATTGTGAAACAATTTGTGACCTGTGAAGGTCGGTATGGCTTGGTTTTTCTATATCACCTCCAGTTATTGATGAATTTCATGGGCTATCCTTTGAACATGCTGCATTACTTCTTGTGTAGTCTCTACAAGATGTCTAAGAGGTACAAACTTGAGAAGGCCGATAGCATCTTGTTTCATCACGGCTTGGTTAGACTCATCGTCATCCACCATTTAAATCTTCATGGCAATAATTGGCAAGCCTTTCTGTCTAGAAATGGCTTTGCTGGTCCAGAGTCTGTCCAAATCGACAAAGTCGTGGTTAGTGAGACTATGGTCAGGCCACCCGTGTCATTTCATGTCCTTCTACCCCCTCCCAAACCCTTGGTCTACCCTAACATCGACCTACCCGACATCATAACAGACAAGGCTGAGGCTATCAAGAAGCCTATGAGTAAGAAGGTCAAGGGTAATCCTACTGTCGATAGCAAGGGTAAGACGAATGATCGATTGATATCGAGACTTGCCCAGAATAAGCCTAAGCCAAACGTCGACCAAAAGCCCATAGTTCTGAGCGAGGACTTGGACTCCAATATCGAGCGTTTCCTGGCTGAAGAGTACCCCTATTCCCATGGCCTATGCTCCGAGCAACCCTACGACTATGTTTCTAATTTACCCCTATGCCTAAAGAAAAATCCTAACTACCCAGGAATCAAGCTACCTAATGAAACCCTCGGTGATTTAAACAAACCCTCGCCTCCAATTTCAAAGCCCGAGAAAACATCATGCATCAAATGCAATGTATGGATAGAGCGTTATTACACTGACGTCCCCTTGCTGCAATCAAAGATCAAATCGTTAGAAGACCAAGTCACAGTGCTATCAAAAGAAAGGGACAAGCTTCAAGCTAATGACAAGAAGCAAAAAACCACTGGTTCGATTGTTTTCAGGAATGTCGAAGCTGTAACAGCCTTCGTCAATTCCAAATTATCTTGACCAAGTTGTTTTCTGATTTTCCAGGTATGAATTTCAATTTTAATTTCGTTTTATGAGTAGCTTGAATTAATATAATGAATTGGTTTTTGGGTTTCGATTAGTTCTGTTCATTATTCGAAATGATTCTTTCATAGTTTGATTATAAAAAATGGTTATGTTGCAGATCCTGTACAGTAGATTCTTTTTGCTAAAATCAAATGTTGCTATGATTTGGTTATGCGATTTTGTCGTGCCCGGCTTAGTAGAAGCGATTGATTGGTTTTGACTTGGTGTGGTTCACTTTAGAAAAATTCTGTTGGTTTGAATTAATGTGATCGATGGGGTTTTTTTTCGTTTAGATTTTGATTGCATCTGACCTGTATAGGAGATTTTTGTGCTAAAATCAGAGCACGGCTATGTTTTGATTTGGTACGATTTTGTTGTGGTTGGATTCTATCGGCTCTAATTTAGTTCTTATGGTTTGATTTTGGAACGATTTTGTGGGCTTGAATTGGTATGATCCTTTATATGTGTTATGCGTCATTATTAGTGACTGGGTTGATAAATACGATGTAAGCTAATAAACTCAAAGCAACCCTGTTGACTTCGATTTACCAGGAATGACTCTGTTTTGTATTGAATTAATATTCTCGTTTGGATTCTGGTTACATTCGACCTGTGCAAAAGATCTATTTGCTAAGATCATGGAGCTATGTTCATTCATAACGATTTTGTCAGCCTCAAACCGTTTTGATTCGTTCCTGTTTGATTGGATCTGCAAGTGATTACTGTGTGCCACGATTAGCATGATCATTTGTTTATGTTTAATATAGTGCTATCAATTTGAAAAACTATCCTGTTGATTTCGTTTGGATTCGAAAATGATTTTGTTGATGGTTGAAGCAACATAAACTATTGGTGTTGATTTCAATTGGTTCATGAAAATGATTTCATTGCTGTCAAGTTATCCAATACGATTCTATTTACCCGAAGTTGTTATAACAAATTGAACAGAGTACATCTATCTCTATAATCATTCGATTGATCATAATATTGTCTTCTCTCGAATTAGTATAACAATTTTTTATTTGAATGATTCGTTTGTTTTCAAATAGCAATCAGATATATATATATATATATATATATATATATATATATATATATATATATTTACTAGGGGAATCGACAACTCGTGGTTCTCGTACTCGCGTGACATGGGGTCGATCCCCGTCGGCTACCACTATAACCCCAGGTGCAACCACCCAGCCCGCAAGAATGGTGCACGAGTAAATCCAGGGGAGAATCGAACATGAGACTTCATTTTACAATTTCCTTCCATTTACACGGCACTTGCCAATCCGTCTACACCGGTGCGGGCTTAAAAAGTTGAAGGACATGGGGGTGGGCTTTGATCCACTTATGTGTGCACAGGTCACGATACCATTTATTATAGTATCTCTGGGTGCAACCACACGTTCGACCACTACCTCAAGGTGTCCCCATGGCTCCAGGTAAAGCCCTCACGAGAATTGAACCTTTCCCAACGGTGAAAAACTCCTCGCTTTCCACCATTGGATCCAACCCCTTTGGGCAATAGCAATCAGATATTTGTTTAGTAGTTTGAATTTAATTCTTTGAGTTTTGAATTGGTTTTAAAAACGATTTTGTGTTTGATTTAGACCAGCTACAAAATCACAAGATTCTGTAGCTAGTCTTAGAAATTAGATTTTTATCAATTTTATCAATAAGATATCCTCTAATCTTGTCCATTTTTGTCCTCTTTCAGGTGCATACGAATTTACAATGAGCTATTGGGCATGATGTGAGAGTTTAGGAGATATTTTGGATTTGGTTTTGTCTTAGGTTGTTAGCTTGAGTCAGAAACTTGGGATATTTTCCCATATTTGTGCAAACTGTTTTGATAATTCCCATAGGGATGTTTTACCCTGTGGGAGGTCTTTAAATACTTGTCATTTTTGTAATAATGATCATCATCCTCACTGTGGGAGAACTAGACTATGGAGTTATGATACAGACTGAGATGAAAGTTGATGTCTTGTAACAACTTTCGCTTTCAATATATCAAACTTTTGTTTCAAGTTTTATTCATATCATTTTGCAGTTGATTATAGACTACTTTAGCTATCATAATCTATTGCAGGTTGATGTGACTTGATTAATGTGTAATATATATCTGATCTCTCTCTTATTTAAAAAAAAATACAACAATTACTTTGTTTCAGTTAATGAATCACAGATTTCTCTTCTTTGTTAATTGAATCATTTTGTACAAATCCTTACACGCAGATTTATCTAAATGTTATGATTTGTAAATCATAAGATTGCTGTAAATTTTTTATGTCTTGTTTGTCCTGTTATTAATATTTGAAAGAGTACAACATCTTTCCGTTTACGAGAAGCTCATGGAGAATCTGGTGCGGGTTTCCTCCCACCAAACAGCTGAATCAACCATCATACACAGGACAAACCTAAAGCGTTACTTTAGGTCAGTTTGTTATATTTTGTTTAATAGTTAATTAGTTAGTGTAATATAAGTAGCTTAGATAAATATATTAGTTTAGATACATAGTTAGAATTATTGTTTTAATTGATTAGCTTAGATAGTTTTTCAGTTTATTTCTTTTTCATAAAATTATAAAAATAAAAAAAAAAGACAATAGTTTAGTTGTCTTAGGACAGATTACCAATGAGTTTTGCAGGTTTTCATTTAAATCTGTAATTTGTAAATATTGTACATTTGTGATTAAGATTTAATTCTGTTAGTAGTTAGATGTTTAATTTCGTAGAGTTATTATAGTGTTAGATAATAAATTGTATATATAATAGTTTAGATTTGTTTATTAGTTTGTTTTAATTGTTATTTTTCATTTAGATTAGTTAATTTAGAGTAGTTTTCTTTTTGTTTCCTTTGGACTTAGATCGGCTAATGGAGTCACTAAACCCGTCAGGGTGGGTTATCCCAAACGTCTTGGGTTATTTAGACAACCCCGGACCAGATCCACTCTTCCAGTTTGCGAGCGTTCAATTTCACCCGTCAACAATGCCTTAGAAAATGGTTAAATCTGTTAGAAGGTTATTTCTCTGTTCATAATTTCTCTGACAGGGAAAATATCACCTTCAAACTCCTTAAGGCTCTCCCCCACATCAAACATTGGTGGGAAACTTAGTGGAAGCAAATTTCCATAGAGGAGTCTGGAATATACGGGGTCGAGCCCGCTTGGGATTTTTTTGTGGATGCGGTCAAGGAACAATATTACCGTGTTGGCAACTATGATGACCAGTAAATGAGATGGACCACACCACGACAAGAGAGGGGCCAAGAAATGCCATAGTTCACCAATACCTTCCATACCTTGCGCACCAAGATGGGTATAAAAGACTCTGAGCGAAATCTGGTTCTGAAATACCGTGGGGCTCTACACAGATACATCCAAACTGAAATGTGTTTTCTGGACATCTCATCATTGGGTGTGTCTTATCGATATGATTTTAAAATCGAGCAGAAATTTAAGCACGAGATCAAGCAAGAGTCTAGGTTTGCAAATCTGCAACAACCAAAATATGGTAAAGACGACCCTAACAACCAACCTTCATAAAACTAGTCCAAGCCACAGGAAAAGAAGGGTAACAAAAAGACGAAGGACACTGGAAAGTGGTGCAATTTCCACAAAATAACCTGGTAGAAAACGGATGAATGTCGCTCAAAAAAGTCATTGGTGGTTGAGATCAAAGAAAAGGAATCGAACCCTGATTCAAAATCTGATTCAGAAAATAATGGTAGAATATAGATCATCGATGTAGACCCCACTTCTATTGTCGTGATCGCAACAATTCAACCAAAATAACCAACATATCCTGAAGAGGGGGAGCTCCTTTTTCATTCATATATGTAGGGGGAAGGGACCCCGTTGCATTTTCTTGTTGATAACGGAAGCTAGAAGAACGTCATCTTAGCAAAGGTCATCAAACAGTTGGGATTGTCGAAAATACCACATCCGCAACCATACAACATCAAGTGGCTTCACCAAGGATGAGATATTCAAGTCATCCAACAGTGTCAATTATCATATGGCATCCAACCCTTCAAGGATGAGGTATTATGTGATGTTTCCCCACTGGATGTCTGTGATGTTCTTTTAGGCCAACCATATATGTGGAAGCACCATGTTATTTATGAATCTTGAACCCATATTGTCATTTTTATTCTTGGGGGTCATCTCTATAGGATACCAGAGGTATTTTTTACTACTGTCGCACCTAAACAATGCCACAAGGTAGTATCTCATACTACAAAATTTAGCTTCTTCACAATCTATTCAAAAGGTGAACAGAAGGACACTGCAACCACTCCAACCTTAGTCTAATCACCTTCTATCCATAAGAAGCAGGTCAAAAATATTGAAGCAAAACACAAAGATTCATTTTTCACACAATCATCTCATCAGGTTCTCGACAACCTCCCATAAACCAAGCAGTGCAACTTCTCCAACAAGGCAAGCAACTCACCAAGGTCCAGATTCAGCAAACAGTTCCCCCTCTTCCCTGGGAACTCAACATAATGGAGACAATTTCTTCCTAAGGAGGGAGGAATTATCCAAGCGTATATCAGTGGCCACCCACCTATTCCAACTAGCTCAAAACAATTTTATGGAAACTTACTATTTTTAGCATTTTTTCGATTCCTGAACTTCCGACGCCATTTTGAGGTCCTAAAAAACGATTTCCATGATTGAACACCTAAATTATAATAAAAGGCTCTAATTTATACCAAAAAAATAATCTCCTCATCGATACCTTTCCAACAAGCTACCATGCTCCCCAAACAGAGATCGTATGACAAAGTTATGCCCCCAAGAAGTTGATACACCAAACTACCCAAAATCGGGTGCACAAAACTGTTGGTTTTTCACATTCTGGAGTTAGGGTTTTGGATTTTTTTTTTATGTTAAAAATGCCTTTGGTGCCTCATTCTAACAATAATCTTCTTTCGAATGAAATTATCTGTCACATCTCTTCTTAGAGACAAGATGCCACCATTCTAGCGAGTCTTTCACTCTGTATTTCTACAGTTTTGTACATTTCATTTATTAATAGAAATTGTGTATTACTGTATCTATGTGTTTATGGTTATATATCTGATATATATTTTCTATATTATTGGATATATGATATATCTCTTTACATTTCTTTATTATATCTCCACTCTCAATTTGTGCCGAAAATAATCCGAATCATGCCACCAGTATCTCAAAGAATCTAGTGATGCACTCCAAGACAAAGCACATTACGATCAAGTTTCATTTTCTACGGGAACAAGTTGTAGAGAAGAAAATTAGAGTTGAGTATGTTGGGACCAAATAAAAAATTGTAGATATATTTCCAAAACTTCTTCCAAGGGAATCTTTTGAGTATCTTCGCTAGAGACTCAAAGTAGTTTCTGCCCCACCATGACTTTTGAATGTTTTTCTTATATGTCTTAGATTTACACAGGGAAGCACCATGAAGACGACATAGGAAAATTCAGTTAGGGTTATCATCCCCAAGGAGAGTTCATTCAGGGGGAGCAACCCCATGTTGATACTGAGAGGGGGGTGAATCAGTATCAAGTACAATTTAAAAACCTTTTTCAACTTATACTTAAACCATTC
>ML779633.1:286150-354747 GCA_009831015.1 Picea engelmannii | reverse complement strand
ACGTGCCACATACCACTGGAAATAGCATGATGTATACTATCCATTCATGGGTGTTGTATATGCATGTGCATTTTCCTTCATGTCCAAATACCTTTATCAATCTTGCGGTCCAAAACCCATGACTAGGGTTGACATCAATGACACCAATCAATCTTCCAACACCCCGAAGGTAAGTTACCATTTGCCATTAATGTCAAATAGGGAGAGATTTTAGATGCATGGACAGGAAGCACAATAATCATGATTCCAGGGGGAACGATGATCACAAGGGGAGAATGAGCACCATGAATTCATTTTTTATCATAGTGTTTCCATCAATGCCAAAGGGGGATATTTTTTATTAATTGGGTTGTTTTTCGTTGATGTCAACCTTTGAAGCAAGTCCGATAGTGAATTCTGGTAGCCCCATAAGTGTGGATAAGGGATCCATGTTTGTCCGAGGAACAATTTAATGAAGATCAATGAATTTGCAGGAAAGACTATCATAGAAGGATAATACATGTCGTGTCATTTTTGGTGATATGTGGTACGTCATGTGGTTCCTCACGATCGAGGAGATATGGCTTAATGAAGTTGGAGAGTCCTCATGAGTTATCTAGAATCCTCTAGAAATTCAAAGAAATCAAGTATTGTAGAAGCTCCTAGAATAAGTTTACTAGACAAAGTGGTTGTAACTAGGAGTTAATCATGGGTAAAGTTGTTGCAATAAGAAAATAGTTAAAAAAAAAATAGTTGCAACAAGAAGTAGTGAGTTTACTATTTATGGTAAAGTGGTTGTAAGTGTGTAAAGTAGATGAGAGTGGGTTAGCCCTAAAAGAGGGAATTTGGGTAAAATAGTTAGAAGATAGCCCCTAAAGGAAGCTACTTGGAGAGTATAAATAAGAGATAAAGGGTCTCCCATTAGCACCTAATTGAGAACATTGAATATCTCTTTTGTGAAATGTTATGTGTAGGTATCATTAACAAATCTAAAGCAGTGAGTCTAAAGCAACGGCGAGAGAAGTTGCAGGTTCGAAGGGTCGAGACTGTGGGTACTTAAATAGGGCTTTACTGAAGATATCCACGTGTTGCAGTACTAGAAGGATGTAAACATCTGTAGACCACAGTGGGACAAAGCACGAATACCTATGATTTTACTGAAGAAAAAACACATATATGTTTCCAACAATGAAGAAAAGGAAGATCAGATCTATCAGTGATAAGTTGTAGAGATGAGAAGAGGCTACAGGAAGGTCTAACAGTGAGAAGGTACAACAAAGATATCTATAGTAAAAAAATGTATGTTATATGCTTATCTTAAGTAGGTCTTTATGAATGCTTGGGGTATGGCCATGGGAGATTGAGATTTTCCCCTTGAGGGACTATTGGTTGTATGGTATATTTTGTATAAAACAGATCTACAAGGACACATTGCTACTGTATTGGTTGGTTGTTGTGGGTATACTTCATTGGTATTTATATAATTTGGGGAAGTTGTATCCAATAGCCACTTGGCTACTTAAGTAGATAAGATGGGGAAGTTGTATCAGTCTAAGTCCCTAGTAAATAAACTATTCATGAGAAAGAAGTTGTATAATATGAGGATGAGAGATGGAGACTCGGTGGTAGAGCATTTGAACACCTTCAATACTGTGGTAAGTCAATTAGTATCTGTTGAGATTAAAATTTCAGATGAAGATAAATGTATTAGTTTAGTGTGTTCTTTACCAAAGTCGTGGGATAGTCTAGTTGTGGCCATAGGTAGTAATACAACTGCCTTGAAGTTTGATGAAGTGGTCTCATCCTTGTTATCGGAGGAGATGATACATAAGAATATGGAAGGACAAAGCACAAATGCATTATTTGCAAGAGGACGTTCCCAGGAAAGAAATAGATCTAAGCTCTCAAGTGGGAGATCTAAGTCTAAGGGTAGATCTAAATCTCCCTAAAAGTTTGTAAAGGTATGTTGGATATGTGGAAAATAAGGGCATTACAAGAAGCAGTGTAGATCCAAAGTTGAGAAAAAGAAGGTATCTGAAGAATCTCTTTCTACAGAATAAAAGACCTCCAAGGAAGAAGGAGGGGATGTGTACTTGGCTTCTTCAAGCACACATGTATATCATGAGGCATGGATGGTTGACTCAGGTGAATCCTTTCATATGACTCCCCAGAGGGAGTGGTTCTGTGAATATGAAAGGTATGATGGAGGTAATTTTTTCTTAGGTGATGATTTGACAACCAAAATCATAGGACAAGTAAAAGTCAAGTTGAGTCTCATAGATGGAAGGATTAGAACACTTCATATTGTTCTGTACATCCCAGGTTTGGCCAGAAATTTGATTTATGTAAGAAAAATGGATGATGCAGGGGTAAAAACAATATTTGAAAAGGAAACCTGCAGGATGGTTCAAGGAGAAATGGTTTTGTTGAAGGGAGTTTGGTTTGAAAATCTATATAAGATGAAAGGAAGCACTATTAGTAATGGGTGTAATAGTTCCATTGTTCCTAATATTGGATTTGAAGAAGAAAGAACTCCTATAGTCTCTAGAGAAAAGTTTATGTTGTGGAATCAAAGACTAGGGCATATCATAGAAAAGGGTCTTCGACTACTACACGGTAAAGGTATGGTTGAAGGTATGCCTAACTTCTCTCTAGATTTTTATTTCTGTGAACATTGTGTATATGGGAAGCAGAATTGGGTAAGATTCCCTTATGGTGCAATGAGGGTAGAAGGAATTTTACAGCTAGTTCACAGTGATGTTTTTGGACCTGTATCGGTCCCATCATTGGGAAAATATGTGTCCTATGCCTCATTTACAGATGAATTCTCAAGGAATAATTGGATATATTTCCTTAGGAATAAATCTGAAGTCTTTGATTGGTTTAAAGAGTTTAAAGCTCTTGTTGAGAATCAAATAGAGAAAAGAATTAAGGTGTTGAGGACAGCTAATGGCGAAGAGTTTTGCATGAATGAATTTGAATAATTATGTAAGAAGTGTGGTATAGAAAGGTAGAATACTACTCCATATACACCTCAACATAATGGAGTTGCAGAAAGGATGAATAGGATGCTGATGGAAAAAGAAAGGTGCATGCTCAGTGGTGTTGGGTTAGGACAAGAATTATGGGCAGGGGCAGTGGGTACTACATGTTACCTGGTCAACAGATCACCCTCATCAGTGCTAGATGACAAGACTCCACAAGAGGTATGGACTGGTAAGAAACCTTCTCTCACACATTTCAAGGTATTTGGCTATGATGCATACGTTCATGTTCCAAAGGAAAACATGAGTAAGCTAGATAAGAAGGCTGAAAAGTGTATCTCTATTGGATATAAAGATGGTCTCAAAGGTTATAATCTTTGGAACCCAAAAACGAAGAAGGTAGTGTATAGCCGAGATGTTGTATTTAGAGAAGTGAAGGATGTTGTTAAACATGAAGTCCTACCAAGTAATGAAGAACCAAAAAAAATAGATTTTGATTTAAAGGATGATGAGTCAGACCCTACAAAAGAACAAGAATCAGAAGAAGAATATCCTCATACTCCAGTATTGAGGAGATCGGTTCGAGAAATAAGTCTACTGGAAAGGTATACTCCATCTGATTTTCATTCAAATTTTTATTTGTCTATTACTGGTGATGATCCTAGAATTGTCAGGGAGGAAGTGGATTCAGAGGATGGAAATCTATGGAAAAGAGCCAGGGACGAAGAAATGGCATCTTTGGATAAGAATGAGGCTTGGGATCTAGTGGAGTGGTTGACTGGAAGAAATCCCATTGGCAGCAAATGGGTGTTTAAAAAGAGGTTGAATGCAGAAGGAAAAGTGGAGAAATACAAAGATCAGTTAGTAGCAAAGGGTTATTCCCAGGTTGAGGGAATTGATTTTGGTGAGATTTGTTCTCATGTTTCCAAGTTAACCTCTATAATATTTATGTTATCTATTGCTATTGCATTTGATTTTGAAGTAGAAAAAATGGATGTGAAGACAACATTCCTACATGGGGATCTGGAAGAATAAATCTATATGAAGCAACCAAAAGGTTATGTTGTGAAGGGAAATAAGGAGATGGTATGCAAGCTGAAAAGGTTCATGTATGGTTTAAAACAATCACCAAGGATGTGGTATAAAAAATTTGATACTTATATGCTGGGACTTGGCTTCACGAGAAGCAAACAGGATCACTATGTGTATTTTAATCTAATTGGTTATCATTTGATTTATTTGGTCTTGTATGTGGATGACATGTTGTTTATAGGAAACAACAAGGAGATTATCCAGGATGTGAAAACTCAGTTGTCCTCTAAATTTGACATGAAGGATCTCGGTGCTTCAAATTTCATTTTGGGCATGGAAATTAAAAGAGATCGGGAAAAGAGGAAACTCTAGTTAAATCAGAGAAAATATGTCGAGAAAACATTGCAGAGGTTTAATATGCAAGAATGTAAACTGATCAAGGTTCCTATTCCTGTTAGTGTAAAGTTATTTGTAGATCAGTGTCCCAAGACATAGGAAGAGGAGGAGGACATGTATCATGTTCCATATGCGAGTGTAGTTGGCAGTTTGATGTATGCAATGGTATATAATAGACCGTAAATTTCACATGCACTGGGAGTTTTGAGAAGGTATATGTCAAATCTAGGGAAGGAGCATTGGGCAATAGTAAAAATGGTTTTCAGGTATTTGTGTGGAACTACTAGCTGTGGTTTGTGCTACCAAGGAAGACCGGGATTGGACAAAGTGGCGGATATACATGGCTTTGTGGATGCATATTGGGCTAGAGATCAGGATCATAGGAGATCTACAAGTGGGTATGTGTTTAACCTATTTGGAGGAGTAATAAGTTGGATGAGAAAAAGACAGGTTGTAGTGGCACTTTCAACCATAGAGGTTGAATATAATAATAATAATAATAATAATAATAATCTATTTTTAAGGTCACGGCCAAGCCAACACACTAAATTGGTGTATGAGACCCCCTTGTTTGTGGGACAAGGGACCCCCCTCCGCCCAGTGATTTGACTGGTAAAGTCTACGAAGGTATATATACCCTACCCCCTTCTGGATTTGAACCTGTGACCTCTTAAGAGGAAACACATGTTCTTAACCATTAGGCCCACTTAGGCAGCCACTTATGCAAGTAAGGAAGCAATATGGTTACAAAGATTGTGTTCGGGTATTGGGTTGGTACAATGAGCTGTAAGGATAGATTGTGACATTTAAAGTGAAATTTTTCTGGCGAAGAACCTAGCTTATCATTCAAAGACAAAGTATATTGATATTCAATATCACTTTGTGAGAGACGTGTTTAAAGAAAATAAAGTATTGTTGATGAAGGTGGACACTTTGAAGAATGTTGCAGATTCATTAAAAAAAATTGTGAGCACTGAGAATTTATCTTGGTGTAGAGGATCCATGGGCATTGTTTCCCTATATTGTTGAATATGTAACCATGTAACCCCCTGTATGCAAATAAAACAATAAGTGGGAGAATGTTGGGTATGTGTTATATTCTTTGCACAAGTAGTAGTTTTTGCATTGCGTCGAGCGCGCATGGGGGGTTTGAGGGGGGGCCTCTAGTTCCCCCCTTGGGGAAAGATGGGGGGTGATAGCCCCCTGTGTGGGGGTCCAAGGGAAATGCCCCCGAGAAAAAAAATTACCTCGGGAAACGTGTCGCATTTTTGGGCGATTTTTTGGCACATGGTTTTTTCCGATAGTTTTCTATTTCCGGTTAAGGAATTAGGGTTGTTGACTAAGCCAGGTCATTGGGTTATGGTTTTGGATGCCACTGGCTCCTATATGTATATTGTAAACAATGTATGACTATGAATGAATATAGAATATGTTGGTTTTCCCGGTTTGGGTTTCTAGAAGAAAAATCTTTGTGTAATGTTTGTATTTTCCATTGTTTCTTTTTTGTTATTTTACTAAAAAATTGTTTGCAGTAAATATTGTACAAGGTGAAAATTTACAATATTTTCATCTCAAAATTCTATTTGTAGTGAAGAGTTTAGGATATTTTCCTTTAGAACAATGATGACCCTGTATGGTGGCTCTATGTTAGCCGAAAACTTGACAGTGCAGCCTCCTTTCATATCATTTCTCTGAAAATATTATCTCCTTTTCTAAGCCATCAAACTATTCTCTTACTAGTTTAGAAGTCAATTGGAGGAAATCCTTGAAATCCCAAATAAATACCACCTTTCAAAAAATCCCAAAGACTTTTGTCCTTGTGTGGTTTCCTATACCTCTCATAACATTCCAATGTTTGATATCCTGCTTCTATCAATGGATACACCTCAGTAGGAGAAATCTCACAAGGGTGGGAGTGTAGTCAAGACTGATCCTTCTGATATGCACCTATTGATGTTGAACCTCTGATTAGGGAGGTCTTCCAAAGGGTTGGTTGCCTAACTTTCTGTCAAAATATGCAGAGGGGACACCCTGAGGTAGCCAGGGAATTTGATTTAAACGTTGATGGAACTAAGACCAAGGTAGGAACCCTTGAGCTATAGGTATTTGAGGCCACCATTGCAGAAGCAACTAAGATACCCAACACTAGTGAAAGGTGGTTCAAATATATGACTCTCAATGCAGCCTTTTCTAAAGATTGCCTCAAGCCAAAACATCAAAAGGATAATTTGTCTAAGAGAGTGCCTAGGAGCCATTTGGTTGAGGGTTTTAACAAAATTTTGAAATTCATCTAGAGGTATTTTACATGTGAGGGAAGAATAAACATGATATATCAGTATCACATTAGGTTTTTTCTACACTTCACATGAAAGGATTTGATGAACATCCATTTCTATATGTTTAGGAGTATGGGAAAAATGGTTGATAGGGTCCAAGCCAAGTCTAAGGCTGTGGACACTAGTGTTTTCCACTCAGGGTTGATCAAGATGCCTGTAATGGAATAATTGAAGAAAATAAACCTCACTTGGGAACAATTCATTGTCTCTGTTAATTGCAGCTAGATGTATCCCCTACCCCTCAATCTAGGGTGCAGAGCCCTTTTCCATCTAGTAGTGTTTCCCAAGCAAAAACAAGAAAAAAGAGAAAGGGAAAACACATTTCCTAAGACAAAGAAGTTCCTAAGGAAGTTGAAGAAGAAGAAAGGGAATCCCATCACTCACCACAAAGGGAAATTTCACCTCAACCTGCACCTGAACTAGAAGAAGTTCCCTCATCCACAACTACATACAAAAAGGGGAGAAAGTTACATTTTCCTTCATGTACTGCAACAATTGAGACAAGAGTTAGGGGGCCTTTCACCAGATCATCATCCCATAAGGAATATGTTGAAACATAAGTCATAACTAGATATTTTTCCCAAAAGAAAGATAAGGGAAAAGGTAACACTATTGGGAATCCTATTGAGGTCATGACCAAAGATCATGTTCAGAAGAAAGACAAAGGTAAGGCTGAAACTATTGAGAAAAATGTTGACATCATAAACATCACCACTCCCCCTGATAATCCCACCTTCAAGAGATTGATTAGAAAACTCAGGGATGATAGAAAGGAAATTGTCCATTTGAAGGAAGAAATATTGACTGAGAGGAGGAAGATGAGTGAACTCATGGACATGTATAATGAGACCCTTGATCTGGATAGGTTTATAGAAAGAATATTATTTCCCCTCCATAGGAAAATTCAGACTTTGTACAGGAAGAATAAAATCTTACAGTCCTAGAAAAGAAATCTTAAAGAGGAGTTGTAGCCCTTCAAGGATGATCTATCCCAGAGAAATTTGAATATACTAGCCCAAGCTGCAACAGGGAGAAGTGATCCTGCAACAGAGAGAAATGCTCCTGCAATAGAGAGAAGTGTTGTTGCAACAAGGAGAAGTGTCAAATTAAGAAGATGAAATGGAGAGGATGAAAAACCCCATTTTTTATGATGATCAGCTTTTGCATCTTAAAGTTTTGAGGGAAGTGTCATAATTTCACTGAATGGAGGCATCTACAGGCTTATAATCCTTCTGCTAATATGTTTTTGGTTTTTTGAGGTTCATTGTATGACACAGAAAAACACAAAGCATTTCATAGCGCCCGATGCTATGGAATCATCCACACAAACATGATTGCAAATTCTCTACGAAAAGCACTGTGGAATCACCTAGCTAGACATAAAGTGGTAGTTCACTATGAAAATTTGTTGTAGAATAGTTTTCAAAGGTGGGCACTAAGAAATATGCTACCAAATTCACTACGAAATCTACTGCAGAATTTTTTTACATAGGTGGGCGCTACGGAATCTTCTACCATTTGTGCTATGAAAAGTTTCTACGAACTGGTTTTTACAATCAACAATTTTGAATTCACTTCCTCTTCTTAGCTTTGATGATTTGGAGGGAACCAATGATCTCTAGGTGGAATATGGATCTCAGCAAAAAGGCTTGGACGACACATGGCACTGGTGGAGATGCACCTAAGCAACAAAAAATCATGTCATAATGATATTGTTAGAGTTGTTGCCAACATGCTCCATATTTCTAGCAGTCTGTTAGTTCCACTTGTACAGATGTTAGATTAGCAGTTGTTTTGTGGAGAATCCTAGGTTATAGAATCCAGCTCAAATTTCAAACTGTTTTTTACTATTTGGACTATAAAGACAACAAGAGAATGTTATTTTGAGGTTCAAATGGTTGAGCAGAGCTCCCTATTGTAATATTTTGACTAAACAGAGCCATACTCTAGTTTATGTATGAGATCTAAGATATTTTGATTAATAGAATTCAACCTCTTTTCATTATCTTGTTTCTTCTTACTCTGAATGCTCATTATTGGATGATCCTTATGAGATGTTATAGCTATGTTATAATGGATGTTTGATTATGATGTTGATGTAAATGTTTTCAGTGTTTTAAAATTTAGTTCAAGAGGTTCTTGTGACTTAGTTTTTCTTCACCGAGATGATAGAAGGCCTGATGCTTATAGAAGACCTATTCATCTTCCTCACCAAGTCTTCCATCTACTCACATTTATCCTTAAACCACTGACTGAAATTAACCAAAACCTCATTTTCTTATGCATACTAGCCTAGATTTTATGTGTTGGAACATTGCTATGATGAGTTTTGTCGATTTGACATTCTATCATAAACCTACATTTAAAAACCTATTTGATGGGAAATGGGCTTATCCTCTTGGAATCTGAGGGTGACTCTCAGTGCTAAAACAATTCATGATGTAGAGGTCATTAGATGGAGCTCATGTTCTCAAAGAGGTATAGAACACCACGGAAAGGTTATTAGAGCAGGATCAAACCCGTGAAGAGCTTCAATGCACAAAACATAAATAATTGGAGGAATCTTGTGTGCACAAAGAGATCCTACATGTGACACAGAGGTCATTGCAGAAACCTACATATAGGAATAGGTGTAGCAGGATTAATAGAAACTAATATAAGATCATGTGCATGAAGCGTTAATATGCATCGTACGAGAAGAAATACAATGCTATGTTGGTCGTGAGGAGAAAGCATAGGATCAAGTAAGTAACTTCTTTCACTATTGTCTGAAAATGTTAAGTGATCCTAATGCTACAAAAAAGTTGACACATATGTTGACAAGATGTATGGGGGAAGAAGAAACAATTGTAACTATATCTTCCTTACTACTAGAAAGGGTTGTGTGTCAAGTGAAAAAATAGAATCACATGAGAAGAGAGTTCAAGATGATAGCTAAACTTGGAAGTTATGAGATGGATGATTTCATGTTCGTTCTAGGATCTGATGTGAACATTCTTCCAAAGAAATTATGGGATTTGATGGGAAATACAATATTGGTGTGGTCACCCATTCAAATTAGCTTGGATAATAAGTATTGAATCTATCCTATCGGTCGGCTAGAGAAAGTAGAAGAAAATATTGAAGGGGTAAATACTAAAGTAGATTTTGAGGTGATTAAGATCATGGATGAATCAAATCCATACCCTGAACTACTTGGCATTGACTAGGGATTTGACAATAGTGAAGTTTTAAATTTAATGAAACATCATATGTCTTTTGAGACAAATATTTTATGTGTTATTGCACCATTATATCCAAATGAAGGTGATAGGTACAATAATCCCATGAATGAGGATGTGTGGAGCTCTATTATTGAAAACATCTATTAGATTATAGGGAACATAGAGGATTATATCAATCCCACATCATATGGTGATCTAATTAGGAGAAGTGTGTGCTCATATGACATATATTCAAAGTATGTTACGGAGAGATGGCAGAGTAAGTTGTATGAATTTTCTACTAGGAGGTGTGCATAGATTACAAAGGAAATGTGTTGGATTCTATTAGATTTATGTGATGGACCAAGATTTGATGGAATTGGTATAGTTTACGTGTTTTAGCATAGATGGAGGAAGCATTCTCAGAATACTGAAGGATACAATATATGGACGCAGTTTTTTGAGGAACACCTACGTGTTGGTGGGTGACACAACACGGGAATGTATATGCATGGGCATATATGGTTGAGTTAATAAAATTTGGGTTCCATCCCACATCTAAATTTGAATTGGTAAACATATATAAGGGTATTGAATATCCTCAAAAGCATATTTTATTTTATGAGAGGCATTGGACAACCAAGTGAATACCTCACACCTAATGGGTCCATTGGTTTTTCTATACGATGGACTTGGTCCCTAGAAGTTGGTACATCCAGGAGGAAACAAGAAGGAGAACAAGAGATTGGGGAAGTCTTAGTACACATTTCTATGTAGAATTTAGCTTCATAGAATAATCCCCAATGTAAATTAAATATTTCATCTTCCATCATCAACCAAAGAATGCCATGTTGAAGGTCATCTATATCGATCACAAGCCAATGGACAAATTTGAAAGTAATGATGTTTATGAAGACTACCCAGGGGCATATAGATCAATGAAATTGAGAGATATCACATGTTTGTAGGGAAGGCCTTAGATAGCTCTGCATCACACTATGCTCACTTGATTAAGAAAAAGAAACACAATATTGGTAAAGAAAAAGCACCAAAGATGGCCATCATTGGGGATTATTGGGACAAAGAGAAAGTAACTTAGGTAGTATAATTGTTAAAATAATATGAGGATATTTTACCTTAAATATTATTAGAGATGAAGGGAATCATAGGATCCCTTGGGGCCATGAAAATTCAGTTAAATGTAGATGAAAAACAAATCAAAAGGAGGCCATATCACCCCAACCCCAGGTATAAGGAGAAGGCATGCAAGGAGTTGGATTGGATGTTGTATGTTGGATCATTATTCCCATGTAAGAGTTAGAGTGTATTAGTCCAATTGTGATGCAACCAAATAATACAGGAGACATAAGGATTTGTGTTGACATACTCATCCTAAATGAAGCATATACACATGATCCATTCCCTACACCATTTACCGATGAAGTTCTGGAAACTTTGGGCGGATGTGCGGCCTACTATTCACATATGTCTTCTCAAGATATAACCAAGTCCAAATTATTGAATAATATCAAGACAAGAAAACATTTACAATGGTATGGGGCTCATTTCCTTACACGATGATTCCCCTTGGGCTGAAGAATGCACCCATGGTATTCTCCAGGATCGTGGTTATGGTGATCAAAGAGTTTATTCATAAATTCTTGGAGGTGTACCAAGATGACTAGATGGTTTTCAACCTCTTAAAAGAACATATAAAATCCCTATGAATGATGTTGGATAGGTGTCTCTAGCTTCAAATTTCCTTGAATTTGAAGAAGTGTATATTTTGTACACCATTTGGGACATTTCTTGGACATGTGGTATGCAATGAAGGGTTGTTAGTTGATGAAGCGAATATTTCTACAATACTGGACATGGTGTCTCCCACATCATTTAAGGAGCTATGCACCACTTTGGGCCACACAAGTTATTACAAGAATTTTATTCAAAGTGATGTGAAGGTCAATGTGCCACTTGAGAAGTCATTGCGCAAGGATATGAAGCACCTTTGGACAAAGGAATGTCAAGAGGAATTGGATACATTTAAGTAAAATTTGGTAACTACGATGATCTTAGTATTTCCATATTGGAAAATTATTTACCATGTTCATGTGGACATCTCATCCATTATGTTGGGCACCATACTCGCAAAAACCAGATAAGGAAACATTGATCACTGAATTTACTTTTCTAGCCACAGATCATCTGATTCGGAGATGAATTATACCACAATAGAGTGTGAAGGCCTGGATATAGTATATTCACTGCAGAAGATTTGAAACTATATGTTAGGTGCCCCATTCAAGTTCTTTATAGACCATTCAATTCTCAAGTATTTGTTCAACAAGACAGTGTTTGGGGGGGGGGGGAGAATACGTCGATGGATTTTTATCTTCCAGGAGTTTTAGTTTGGAGTACTCATGAATCTAGGAAAAAATGTTGTAGGACTAGAACACCTATCAAGGATTAACTCTATGGAAATATGTCACAACGTAAGTGATGAACGTCTTGATGCACAGCTCTTCAGAGTCGAGGAAGTCCCATATTGAATTTTCAAAATTGCATAATACCTCACAATAGGATAGTAACTATCCCATTATACACAGACACAATGACTCCAAATGGTGACCCACAGTACAAACTATCAATTAATTTCCAAGCACCTATACAAGCTTAGCACTGACGAAATTTTGTGCAAGTGTGTCTTAGACGATGAACAAGCCATGATTTTGTATGAGGCTCATGAAGCTATTGCAAGGTGACATAATTTTGATAAAGAGACTATGCATAAGGTATTGTGCGTAGTTTTATCGTTTCCATCACCATTTTTTGATGCTAAGGAATATTTCAAACAATGCGACGTCTTTCAGTGCATAGGAAAACCTTATCAATGAGATGAACTTCCCCTGTTCTTGATCGACACATTAGAACCATTTAACAAGTGGTTTTTTTACTTCATGGGGCCAATTATCCCCCTTGAATGCTATAATAACATGTTCTACATTATTGATTCCATAGAGTATTTGACACAATGGTCAAAATTTGTGTTGGTCAAGGATTGTACTGCAAAGATGACTGCATTATTCATATTTGAGAATGTGATCACAATGTTTTATGTCCAAAATTGTTGATGAGCGAGAAAGGAACACACTTCCTGAATGAAACTATCTGTGCACTCTCTCAAGAGTTTATGATTCATCACCAAAAAATCACCCCCTATTACCAACAAGCTAATGTTACAGTTGAAGCATTCAACAATATTTTAGAGCATTCCCTAAACAAGAATTTTAATGTGCAACATGATGACTAGGATCAATGTATTCTAGCAGTACTATGGGAATATAGAAAATCATGTAATAAATTGACTAAGTATACTCCATTTAGGTTGGTCTATGGAAAGGAGGCCATCATTCCATTATAGTTTGTTGTTCCAAGTTCATAGATTGCCATCACTACATAGATATCTGATAAATAGACACTTCATCAATGGTTGGATGGCCTCTTGGAACTAGAACAGGACCATCTCATGGAAAGTTACAACCAATTGGTTGAGAATCAAATACATAAATCATGGCATGACCGTAACATTCGACACAATATTTTAAAACCACACTCCTTGTTGTTACTATACGATAGAAAATTCCTCGAACACCCCATAAAGTTGTTCATGTGTTGGTTAGTCCCATTTCACCTAGTATACATTAGTGAAGTAGGAGCAACAAATTTCTCCATACTGTAGGGTCAATCACTCAAGGGACTCATCAATGGAAGTTGTAATATGGTGTATTATGGACTGCAAGGGTTGAATGCACTCTAAAGTATTATAAAAATTCAAGATTTAGCATAGAGTAAGAGTAGAATAACATAGTACGTAGATAAGAAAGTATAAGATAGGAATAATTACACATTAATTAGCAGAAAATGACATTCTCATGTCACACAAGAGGATAGTTCAAGATAATAGGTTCACATATTTCTCATATTTTAGCTAGCGAGTAAAGTTATAAGAAACATATAAGTTACTAGATAGGACAATAGTCTCACACAAGAGAGGTATGGAATACACAGTGCTCAGAGGAACTAAATGGTCAAGAAATCCTATTTCTATAGATCACACAAGGTCAAGGTATGAAAATTGTTATGATGACACATTCAGAAAGGTCCATCATCAATACGGAAGATAAGTATCGTTAGAATGTCTTCCCATGATGTCAACATTGGACATAGAGAAAATTATTACTGCCCCACCTGAGTTGAGTGACTGAAAGAAATCAATGACATCATGAAACAGGGTCCCAACCTTGTCCTTGGTTATTTATACCCTCTACACCCATGGAAATTCATTCACCGAAAGTTGTTTATCACTAACTTATATCCTCTCCCAAGGTTACAATATAGTTGTTTCAAATATTTTTTCATCATTGGAATGATCCATATCAGTATTTCTAGTTCCACAATGAAGTCCTAAGGTCTATGGCCCCTTCCAGTAGATTCATGGTTTCCTATAACTCACATTCCATGCGGGTGGCCCAAAGTCCTAATGTTTCCTTCTCATGTTGGTTTCAACTTAGAGTGAAACTATTAGCAAGGGTACCTAGCCTACAGTTCACCAATGACATGCATAAGGTCACCAAGTAGTTCCATAAAGTATTCTTTGAATATTATACAGTAGGAAATATCCATGAACCGAGAGCTAATGTTCCTACTCCCATGGATAAACACCTTTTCTAATGGTGAAACTATGATTCTTCGAGCTTCCCCCTCTATCAGTTTCATTTTCTTGCATCTTCCCTGTTACAAACCAGGTTGAATGAGATAGGAGGAACATGGTGGTCATGGCCTATGGATTCATTACCGGGGGCCAACTCATTTTAGGTGCCTAAGTAACTAATATAAGTTATAGTTGTAGAGCTTGGACTCAATAATGCTCGAATTTATGGACCATGTGATGAAAAACATCTATCCTTCACCCATCTAGAGTGATCTCAAGAAGTGAGAGGTCGAGAGCTCATTTGAATGAATCCCAAATCCATCCTTAACCTTCAGGGTTACTCGATTCATTCCAATACATGTGTTTGGATGCAACCATAGTCCAGACTAATTATTTTCTCTTACTCATGCATGATTGCAACCACATCAAAGTTTGATGATTGTATCTTACTCAAGCACTACGCAAACACCCAGTAATTCCACTTTAGTCATGTACCAATTTAATATGGAATCCTACTAATGCAACAACTTCATTGGATAATAGTTGATTTGTGGCATGTGCACAACTAACCCAAAACCTTAGGTTCCAACAGGCCCCAAACACTATTAGTTGGTTTCAACTTAGAGTGAAACTATTAGCCTGGGTCTTCAAGCCCCTAGTGATAGGAGATACACGCACCAACATCCCACATCTCAATCCTTAAGGACAAGGTTGTTCTTTAAGGGGAGGGAATGTTAGAGTCCTAACCTCCCTAACCCCTCATGTAGATATAATAATATGTTTTTATATGTAATAAAGTTCGTCATTAGTAAATAAGGCCTATGTAGTAATGTGAACACATCTAATGTAACAATACTTACTCAAAGGTTCCACCTCTAGAAAATTCTTCCTCTAGAATATTATTTAGAAGATAGAAATAGTATAAATAGGGGAAGAAAGTATGGAAAAGGTTTTCTTGGAAATCATTTGTACTAGAGATCTTCTCTGTTGGATTTTTCCCACTCAAAGAGGCATGTAAACGTTACTCTCAAGATAACAAAGGTATCATAATTTGGATCTTATATTGTCATTGTGATTACTATTTTTTCTCTTTCTGTTAACTAATTTTGGTAATAATTATGTTACTTCTCTACATATTTCCTTTTGGTACCTTACATATTCACAAAACCACTCCTCGCGGGGAGTCATGTGAAAAGAATCACCTAAATTAATCTTCCATACATCATGATTTTCATGTGTGCTTGAATATGCCAAGTGCATATCCACTCCTTCCTTAGAGGAGGTATTCCCTTTTGTGGAAGGAACATAATTTGATCCCTTCCCTCTCTCAACACTTTTATATCTACAATCCTTCTTGTAATTCCCATTTTTACCACATTTCTAGCATTTCCTTAACGATTTTCCTAGAGATTTATATCTACCTCTAGATTTAGATATCCCACTCAAGGAATTATTTTTGTTTATATCAAGGGAACATATTCTTACAGAAAAGGCATCCATGATCTAAATATCCATGGTTTTCCTCCTCATTTACTCTGATAAAAAGGATGAAACCACATCATCAAACTTTGATGTGGTTGCATTACTCCCAATAGCTACAACGAAAATATCCCATGAATATAGAAAAGAACACAGTAAACTAATGCACTTATATTCAATGATAAAAAAAGGTAATGTCAACATAAAACAACTGACTTACCATAGTATTGAAGGAATTTAGATTCTTTATAATTGAGTCGCAATCATTCATCCTTAGGAGGAACAACTTCTTATGTAGGAAAAGTTTGTTTACCAGAACTTAGACAAATACAAATCCCCTAACTTATCCCATAACGCCTTAGTTGTAGTTTCTCCTAAGAAATTCAATAACATTAAATATGAAGACACAATTGAATTGTTCTCTTTTCCTTCTGATGCAGAAGCATCGCTCCACATCTTCAAGCGCCAAAAATCCAGTGCATCTTCACACTAGGAGGGAGCGGAACCCAAAGAAGGACACGTAGGCCTTTCAAATTTCAACCTAAATTTAAGATTTTTAATGTAATTAAAGTCTACAGGTTCGAGGAAATCCAAACCCTTGTCTTAATGCAGGATGAGTGTTAAATCGCCTTTAATAGGCTCAATTTGTACATATCCTAAGCATTGCCTCAGATCTAAACATGTAAATGATCATTCAATGTAATTAATGAGAGTTAAGTAGGATGGGGTGAAGGCTCGAGGAGCCCCTATTTTGTAAAAAAGATCATTGTATCAAAATTCAAGAGAGATTTAGAGAATTAGAGTCAGTCGTTGAATATCTTTGTAATCCAAGGAGGGAGGAGAAGAGGAGTCGAGACTCTGTTGCAGTCTAGTTCTGTACATATTGTAAGAGACATTCAATATTAATACAACAGAGTAGTTTTTCCTACATGCAAGGTTCTTTGTGTTTATTTTTATGTTTTACTTAAGTGAATGAATGGTATGTTCTCTGTTTATTTTTCTCTTTTGTTTATGTATGTATTTCATGGTTAAATGTATGGACCCTTAGATGCTTGATAAGTTTAATTTGTTTCTCTTCTGAGAGCACTAGTGCAAGGAGTGCACAGTTACCGCAAGGTGTGTGAAGTCCAAGTCAATTCTAACTCGGAAGCTCAGGAGGGATAACGTGAAACTTTGTAGAGGTATGGTGCAAGGAGTGCATAAGATTTACGCAAGGAGTGCATAAGGATATTCTTCTACAAAAAGTCTCTAAGTATAAACTTCGATAGATGATCCAAAGGTGTGAGGAGTGCACCTGAGGTATGAAACCTTTGAGGTTTGAGCCAGTTCAAAACTCAGGAGAACCAAAGTTATTGAACACTCTGGAGAAGAGATCTGTAAGGAGTGAAATGAGTGGAAGGTTACTAGGAGGGCACAAAGGATCCTTTGAAGGATAAAAAGGGCCAAAATCCTTCAGGAGTTTCTAGCTACAATTACGCTCAGAAGAGACAATGCAATGAGTGCATAGAGTGATGCAAGGTGTACACATATACTCGTTCGAGTATAAGTTCTCTGAGAGAGACCCGTGCAAGGAGCACACATGGCTGACACTGAGAAGAGTGTTGAAATATTCCTAAGGAAGGAAAGTGCAAGGAGAGCACATGGAAAACTTTGTTCTAGACCTCAACCTAAAGAAACAGTGCAAGACGTGCACCAGGGTTCGAAACCCTTCGAACCTCAAAGATCAGAAGAGATAGCGACTACAAGAGTTGCGTAGGAGGGACTTATAAATCCTTCTAAGTATGTAAGTTTGGAAGTTTTTAGAGGAGGCACTCAAGGTATACAATATCAGGAGAGATATCAGTTTAAAAACAAATGCCAACGTAGTGACCAAGTGGTCGAGCTTGCAGAGGAAGGTTCAAAGGATAAAGCCTTTGAGAAATATCAAAAGAAACCCTTCATTCAAAGGAGAGGGCATAAAAAAGTAAGAGGATATATAACTTCCATCAGATCATTTGTCGGAAGTGATCTAGACTATCAGATCTACATCTAGATAGGAGGAGAAATGTGCATAGAGGAGGACAAATCCTTGTCATAGGATCTAAGCGCACAGGATTGAAAGTCATCATATCGAGAGAAGAAAAATGAGGTATAACCCTGGAAGTCCTTTGGACTTCGTGACTTCAGATATTTCCAAGTGTAGAGTGCATAGGAGAGAAGAATCCTGAAGTCGTGGGGAGCCGTAATGAATCTGAATCATCCATTCCCTGGATGCGTGCCAGTGGATCCTGAAATCCAGAGGAGAGGTACTCTAGAGGAGACATGGGTAAGGTGTGTATAGAACTTGTCGAAGTTCCCGAAGCTGGAGAAAATCCCAGTCATTGGCACTAGAGGGCAGGTGCTAGTATATCGTGAGGTCCAGAGCTTTAGCACTCTGGGAGCACATAGTGTTGGAGCAAGAAGAATTGTTGAAGCCTCAAGCAGTAGAACCAATCTCCATCGTTGATCTCAGTGGACAAGTGTCACCAAATCTTGTGGTCCAGTGAGAAGGCACTCCAGGTGGAAGTAAATTCTTAGGTGCATAGAGTGAGAACACCTGGAGGCCCGAAGTCTGGAGCTCATCCGATTTGTCCAATCCATTGGACACATGGTAGTAGATTGTAGAGTCCATAGACTTAACACTCTAGGGAAAAGAAGAGGAAAAGTGCGCAGGGATAGAAAATCCCTGAAGCTTTGAACAACGGAGAGGATCTCATCCATCCATTGCGAAGGACTCGTGGTGGGAGATCCTGTATTTTTGTACAAAAGGAACTACAGAGGGACTAGAGAGGGGGTGTGTGAAAGTTCCTAGACTCCCGAACTGGTGGAGTCTCGGAGGTCATCGCAGTCATCTGTTGCGAAGGAAATGTGTCAGGAGATATGACACTCTATAAGGTTGACACTATGGAAATTTGTAATGTTGTACACCTTGGAACTCCCAAAGACTGGGATTCTAAAGTAGCTCCCAACCGCTCATTTGGGTGGACATGTGGAGCGAGAATCGTGGTTCCTCATCACTTTGGAGGTTTCACATTTAGGGAGAATTGAGGGGTGGTGCAGTGAAAAATTCCAAATCCCAAAGGCCCAAAGTGATGTGGGTTGTTGATATCAGTGAAGAAGTGAAGGACATCGATCTCCTTTAACAGTTTGAGACTTCACCAATTCGGCAGTATGGAGGAATTTTAGTGTTGAAAATTGAAAAATGCCCAAAGCCCAGAGCTTCAAAGCCAACCAATTTAAGCACTTGTTGTCTTGGTACTCGGTCATAGCCTATGGTCCTATGTTATTTCCGCAAGGGGAAAACGGGCTACCACCCAATTTTGAGGGTTAAAGGCACCGGAGCCTAGAGGAAGCACCCAAGAGATTCAGGTCAGTACAGACCTACATCCAGAGAAAGAAAAAGGCCCTAAATTCTTCGAGTACCTATAGATTGGTTCACGGAGTTTGGCCCAGAGTCTCTTGGAGGAATTTGTGGCTATTTTAAAGACCCTTTCCAACTATTTCAAGTGTGGGTTTTGAAGAAAAAGGCCTGTGGTATAAGGTTTTGGGGGCTCAACAAGGGCTCGAGAGCCTATCTGGCTCCAACACTCGAAAAATCCTAGACCAGGAGGTCAAGCAGGCCCTAGATGAGGGTAGGGGTATGCATAAAGTGGCATCAAATATAGAATTTATCTTAGTCAGAGGAAGAATATGGCTACTGAAGACCATAAATAAGGTCAAATAAAAGACCTTAAGCATGTAAACAAAGAATAGATGGATAAAGAGCTCGAGGAAATGAAAGCATAGCTCAATAGGCTGATGCTGAAGATGCAATAGTAATCACAGGTAAGTTGGAGGTATGAGTGGCCCTTGAAGAAGAACACAAAGTCATCTATCCAGCAGATAGTTTCCAAGAGGCATTGCCAGGTGTTGAAGAGGTGCCTGAGGCATGCTGAAAACCTCAGTGACACAAAGGAGAAAGTAGTTTACATTTGTGAACCAGAGATTATAGGAACCCTGAGTGATGAGGAAGAGATATCATTCAAGGATCTCATAGACTTCCAGGTGGGTAGAGATGGAGATGTTGATTTCTAGGAGGGTAATGGAGAGATATCAAGTAGAGATCTCATAGAATACCAGGAGGGCATAAGTGAAATTTCATACTTCTAGGAGGGTAATGAGAAGAGATCGGTGGAATATCTCATAAACTGCCAGGAGGGTAGGAGTGAAACCTCATGTTTCCAGGTGGGAAAGGAGGATGAGGTGAGACTGCATCAGAGTATCAAGATCTCAAGAGTGAGTTCATATCAATAGGGAGTGTTTATGGAGGAGGATCAGAGGTGCATTCTAATCATTGGAGGGATCAACATATTCCTGCCAAGCAGCCCAGTCGAGGTCGGTGCACATGTTGAAGGTGTAGAGGAAGGACATCCACCAGTGACTATCATGGAGGAGGAGAAGGAGCATACATTGAAATATTCTCAGGAGATGAAGGAAGAGGAGAATTTGGATCAAATGCTCACTCAATGGGAGATGGAGTTGAAGATGTTGGAGGATTGGCTATGCCACCCAGACATAGAAGAAGACTACCAAAAGGAGATGGTCATGCATAATGAAAAATAATTCCAGCTTGAGGAGAAGCTGAATGAAGCTGGAGTTACACCAGCACAAGAGGAGGAAGAGGAGTTGGAAGAAGTCAAAATTTCATAGGATATGACTGAGAAGAATCTCAGCAGTACTGTTGTAGAAATGGAGTCTGTAGTGGAGTGGAAAGATAATGCCACAGGAGATGAAAATTTCATGGGAGATCGGGGATATCTTCCCATTGATCTATGTGGAGAAAAGGATATGCAGCGGAGTAGGCTGCAAAAGAAGAGTCAGTGTGTGAACCAGCTGGACAAGATGATAGAGGAGATAAGGAAGATGATACTGGATTCAGCACAATAGGAAGTTAGCGGCAAGAGGAGGATGAATAGAGGAGAACTTGCAACATTAGGGCAGCAACAACAACATAGAAAAGGAGCGGATGGACAACTCCACGTAAATATTTGGGACCCTGGAGGATTTCAACCTCAACATTAGGGGAGCCATGAGCAGGAACTCATGATTGTTTTCAATGCGGGAGTATGATATTGGAGCATTGCTCCATGTCGTCAAGCGCTAGAAAGAAAGCACATATGTGCACTAGGAGGGAGAGGATCCCAAAGAAGGATGTGTAGTCCTTTCGAATTTCAACCTAAATTTAATATTTTTAATGTAATTAAAGTTCGCAGGCTGGAGGAAATCTGATCCCTTATCTTCATGCAAGATGAGTGTTAAATCTCCTTTAATAGGCTCCAGTTGTACAGATGCTGAGAATTTTCTCGGATCTACACATGTAAATTATCATTCAATGTAATTAATGAGAGTTAGGTAGGATGGAGGGAAGGCTCGAGGAGCCCCTCTTTTGTAAAAAATATCATTGTATCAAAATTCAAGAGAGATTTAGAGAATTAGAGTCAATTGTTGAATATATTTATAAGCCAAGGAGGGAGGAGAAGAGGAGATGAGACTCTGTTGTAGTCTAGTATAGTACACATTGTAAGAGACATTCAACATTAATACAGAGGAGGATTTTTTCCTACATGTGAGGTTATGTGTGTTTATTTATGTGTTTTATTAAGTGAATGAATGATTTGTTCTATGTGTATTTGTCTCTTGTATTTATGTATGCATTTCATGGTTAAATGTATGGACCCTTAGATGCTTGATAAGTTTCAATTGTTTCTCTTCTGAGAGCTCTGGTGCAAGGAGTGCATGATGCTTGCAAGGTGTGTGAAGGATGAGTCAAGTCTGACTCGGAATCTCAGGAGGGATAACGAGAAACTTTGCAAAGCTCTGGTGCAAGGAGTGCACAAGATTTACACAAGGAGTGCATAAGGAGATTCTTCTGTGAAAAGTGTCTAAGTCTAAACTTTGATAGATGCTCCAAGGGAGTGAGCAGTGCGCCAGAGGTCTAAAACCTTTCAAGTTTGAGCCAGTTCAAAACTTAGGAGAACCAGAGTTACCTAACACTCTAGAGAAGAGCTTTGTAAGGAGTGCATTGAGTGGAAGGTTTCCATGAGGGTATAAAGGATCCTTTGAAGGATAAAAAGGGACAAGATCCTTCAGGATTTTTGAGCTACAATTAAGCTTAGGAGAGACAATGTAATAAGTGCACAGAGTGATGCAAGGTGTGCACATATACTCGTTCGAGTATAAGTTCTATGAGAAATTGTAACACCCCAGGTTTTGAACCCCCATTTTAAATAATGTATTATTACAATGCTGAGAGGCCAAAGTTCCCAAACAATTATTAAGAGGCAAGTGTGCCCAAGACATGTAATGTTTTTATCATTATTAGTAATAAATACATGGTTGGCTGCTAAACGAAAAAGGACTAGAGTTATAGGGGGCTATGATTCCACAAGAGAGGGGGCTTGAGGGGCTAAGTGTTTATTCCTATTCTAATTACCCATTTTTGTCTAAGTTAGGGAATCAATTACGTGAGCTTCTTGGGGAAGGCCGGGAGGTTCTTGATTTCCCCATGAAGTTACATAAACCCGCCTCTGGTCTGATGGGGGGGTTGGTCATTGGCTCATTTTCTCCTTCACTTTTGCATTCACACCATTCTATCCCTCACTCACTTTTATGCACGCACCTCCATGCACCCACTTACCCGTTCATTGATCCATCCATCATCTACGTCTTGGCTTGGGGAAAGGGAGCTGAAATGCTAAAGATTAGCCATGGGATAGTTGGTTGTAGTGGTCACTGGTGTGATCTAGCCGTAGCCTGAGGCTGCATGTTTCAGATGCATTTGCCTATGTCCATCCTTTCTCACAACTATGAGTCCTAAGAATTCTAGCATTGATATTATGGACCAGTTGCGTTGGAGCCCGAATTAAGGAGAAGGACTTCCTGAGGGACTGCGTGGTAGAGAAGGGTGGAGGTTCATTCTCTCGGGTGGTGCAAGATGGCTAGAAGAGAGATGGGTACTTGGATTTCTGTGAGAGCTGGGAATCCTGTGAGAGCTTGGGTGCTGACTAGTTTGGGAAGCCAAGTAACACTCTAGAATTGTCCTTGTGGATTCATAGCCCTGGCTTGGGGGTGACGCTCCTGTTGATATTTGAAACAATAGTGTTTACAGTTGGGTGGAATGTCCTTTGTCTGTAGCCAATTGGTGTCATCTTTCATAAAGATAAGTTCTCTCTATTATGGTATCATTTACATGTATATGAATGTATTTCCACTGTGTATATTTAATTATCGTTTAATTGAATCTTTAGACTATGCATGCTTGCTGGATATTGTTATGCATGTCGTTAAAGTATTTTATTATATGCATCTTTAAATTTTAAAAGGTATGTGTAAACAAAAATAAATCCAAGGGTGGGCTTGAAGGTAGCATACCCTGGCCTGTGGGTGGTTGGGTATGCTATAGTTTGGTATCAGAGCTTCTGGTTGAAACATCAAGCCAGTATGGTCTGGGTCTATTGGTCAGGGTATCGGGGTCAAGATCAAAATTTGACTATGGAGATAAAAAGCTCAGGAGGAATGGCATTGCAGAATCTACACAGGAGATAGAACGTCAGAGACCCGTGTAAGGGGTTCGAAGGATCGTGACCGTCCCCTTCGAATTTGAGAGAGATCACCACTGTAGGATCAGGAGAGATCTGGGATCGTTGGATCGAAGGACAGGCAAAAAGGAGTCATCCAATGAAAATGAAGCAAGGGTTAAGGTCACAACCGTCGGATCCCATGGGAGAGTGATATCAACGGACATAAGTCATTGTGGGGAATCAAGTTGCACGGGAGATAATTTCCCAAGGTGGTCCCACAATCCAAACCATGGTTTGCCTAAAGGGTTATGTGTCAGCATCAAGAGAATTGTGGGGCGAAAAGAGGGTTACTCCAAACCGCTAATAAATGCCCCCACAAATTGAAAGGCAAGCAGTGATGTGACAGGTTAGGGCTCGAACATCGAAAATCTGAATAGCCAAAGTAGTTAGGGACCGTCGATCCATAGGAGGACATGCGTCAACCGATCGTGTGCTCCGGGTGAAAGAACTTTGGGAAAGAGCAAGAGAGGGGAAGTTGAGAGTTGAAACTCCTGAAGCCCGGAGAGCTGGAGACCCGAAGTAAACGTCGACTGTTGGGTCATCCGAAGTAGATCCTAACCGTCGATCGTCAAGAGGTTATGTGTCAGTACATTAGTAACTCTAGAGGAATCTGTTCGAGAGGTTTTCAGTTCATATTTGAGAATCTCGAAGCCCAGAGAGTCGGAGAGACGAAGTAAATCTTGATCATCCGATCATCCTAGAGGATCTCAGCCATTGATTTGCTGAGAGCCACGCGTCACCAGATCCATGGCATCAGATAAAATCCAGTGGGGCTATATAAGCTTTTAAATTTGAGATTTCTGAAGTCCGGAGACCCTAAGAAATCGTAGCCGTCACATTAAGGAGGACACACTATGCAGATCCGTGGACTCCGGGTGAAGAACCAAAGTGAACTTAGTCGTCCGATCTAGGAGGATACATGGCAATAGATTGGCCAATTTGTGGATGCAAAGTTTAGGATAATTGGAAGTGTGCTAGCATGGAAACTCCTGAAGTCCTAAAGCCTGAAGAGCCAAAGTGATGGGGCACGATGATGTCACCAGGAGGTGATGTGGACCTCGAAATTTCTGAAGTGACAGGGCTTATAGATGTCTCCTGGGATGACATGGATACATGGAATGTGTGCCACGTGTCTGTAATTTTTGAGAATTTGGAGTATTGAAAGGTCAGATAAAACTTGACATGTGTCACCCACCTAATTGGGCTACATGCTCGCTTGCAATATTTTTCCATGTGGCGACAACTTGTGCAGTCTAGAGACTGGGCACTCCAGAGGGGAAAGAAGTGAAAGGTTGCATTGGGTCAAAAACTCCCAAACACCCGAAGGTTGGAGTACGTATCAATCATTGAGTCTAGAAGACACACGTCGAAGTATCATCGACTTCAAGTGAAAGCACTCCAGGAGAAACTGCAGGAGGAAAGTTTGAAACTTCCAAAGCCTAAAGAGTTGAAGTGATTCATAGTCGTTGATCTGTGGGAGGACACCCGTTGGCAGATCATGAACTCTGGGTAAAAGTGTTCCAAGAGGAAGAAAGCAGGCAAAGTTGAGACCCCCAAAGCATGGAGTCCCAAAGTGGATCTCGATCGTTGATCGTGAAAGAGAATGAGGACCATTGATCTGGTCATGGCTAAAAGTTCTGAAGTCTCAAAGCTCTGGACAAGCGCTTTTTTAGCTAAGCACAGGGTCAAAGACTTGGTCATATGCAAATTCAGAGATGAGGGAAGGAGGGATAAGGGCCGAATTGGTTGTCTTTGAGACAGAAAGGTGCCAAGGAAGGATTTAGCCACAGTTTCTAGTCATGGTCACCTGGGAAGGTGGTTTAAAGGAAGTGCCTTCGCAATATGATTTCTGTTTCGGCCAAGGATAATAGGACATTGTTATTTTCAGATAATGGGGATATGATCTCCATAAAAAATAAAATAAGAAAGAGACATGTACCATGGTTTGGCAATTTTGTTTATCATATGCATAATTCTAACAAAATCGTTGCTTGCACATTTTGCAGAATTAAGGGGCTTAAGAACATCAGCTCAAGATGCATATTGAGTAAATGGAAGAAGGCGAGGGAGCCTCCAGTCATTATAAGGAGGCCAAAGGCTAGAATATCATATTTGGTAATGCAAAGACAGAGTCCAATGGATGCAAGGGAAAAGGAGAGAAGGAAATGTTAATAGAAACGTTAAGAAGCCCGAAGATGGAAGTATAGAGATACAAACCAGACAATGAGATACTGATGAGATATCAAAGTTAGATAATTTCTTGAGTGTTGCAGAGATTAAATTAGTTGAAGTGACAAACGAAGAAGGGATCAAACTCAATATAAGAGGAAGAAGGTAGGTGACATGAAAGAAGGAATGATCATGGAAGAGTTGGTTATTCTAGAAGTACTAGAAGAGCTCATGGACACCACTCACCTCCTTACTTACAAAGAAATGTTTCTGCATCGAAAGATCCAGTAAGCAGTCCAGAAGTGTCTCCTATCAGACACCAAAGAAGGAAACAAGAGATAGATAGTTTGCAAGGAGAGATGAGGAAGATCAAGCCACCTTCCTTCGATGCTGAAAGAGAAAGAGAAGATGATGTCGAAGCATGGTTACTTGGACTCCAGAGATATTTTACGTTACATAACTATTCGTCCAACCTAGAAGCCAGGATTGCCACCTACCATTTACACAGGAAAGATGCAATGTGGTGGGACCAACTAAATCAATTGGAGCACATTAATGAAAGTGGGATCACTTGGAAGCAGTTCAAGAAGTACTTCCATAAGGAGTACCTCTCAAAGAATTTCTATGACAAGAAAATGTAGGAGTTCTTTGAACTCGGGTTCAGAAGCATGACTATGGCAGAGTACGAGAACAAGTTCTTGGGATTGTTAAAGTATGTCAGGTTCATTGGTGATGAGAATGTGAAAATACATAGATTTCTAAGTGGACTGCCAACCTTTTATAAGGAAAAGATCAAGTATGATGAGCCTAAGACCTTGACTGAAGCTATTAGGAAGGCTAAATACCTGTATGAGCAAGGCCAGGGAAGAGAATCCTTGCAGAAATCTTGGAAGGACAAGAAAAATGTGAAGTCCGATCAAAGGAGGAAAGGATTCAAACCTCCCTTCAGTAGGAATGAGCCTAATAGAAATCATCAAGATCGGTATCCTAAGGGGGATTTCAAGAAAGAAGATTCCTCCGGAAAAAGGGGAAGACCACCAATCCAATGCTAAGGATGGAAGGAAGATCACCTGTACAAGGATTTCCCACACAAAAAGGACAGAGTGAAGATTGTGCACAACATCCAAGAGGCTACAACAGTCAAAGATATGGGAAGAATCTATGCAGCTTTAGATGATCGAAAAGCAGAGTACCAGTCTAATATGATCGAGGTGGAAGGTATGATCATAAATCAACCTGTTTCTATTTTGATTGATTCAGAAGCAATTCATTGCTACATTGATCCTAAGATAGTGGATATATTACATTTGGAGAAAAGTAAACTTGGAAAAACAAGTTTGGTTCAGTTAGCCACTAGGACCAAAAGAAGAATCCATGATATGGTCAGAAGTTGTTCCATAAGTCTTAGTGGCATGAATACTAGTATTGGTCTAAATATCATACCATTGGGGGGTTATGATATTCTAATTGGAATGGATTGGTTGGACAAGAATCATGTTGTCCTATATTGTCATAACAAGACATTTACATGTCTTGATGGAAATGGAGAACAGAGCACTGTGAAAGGAGTTCCAAGACCCATCTCTATAAAGGAGATTTTAGCCTTACAGCTAAAAAGATGCTTTAGGAAATGATGTCAACTGTATGCAGCTCATGTGGAACAGCCAGATAATACAAAGGGGCCAAGCCTCGAATATTTCTTGGTACTATAGGAATTTGAATATGTATTCCAAGAAATACTCGGATTTCCACTAAGAAGGGAGATAGATTTCTCAATTGATTTAGTGCCAGGAGCTGCCTTGGTGTCAAAAACACCTTAAAAAATGAGCACATCAGAATTAAAAGAATTACAAATGAAGTTGGAGGAATTGTTTAAGAAAGGTTATATACGTCCAAGTGTTTCACCTTGGTGAGCACCGATACTTTTTTTCAAAAATAAGGATGGAACCTTGAGGTTGTGTATTGACTTCCGACAGCTGAACAAGTACACTATAAAGAACAAGTATCCTCTACCCCGAATCGATGACCTCTTTGATCAACTAAGAGGAGAAAATATATTCTCAAATATTGATCTGAGGGTAGGATACCATCAAGTAAGAATCAAGGAAGAATACATTCATAAGACAAACTTTAGGACCAGGTATGGGAATTATGAATTTGTAGTGGTTCCATTTGGACTGACCAATGCATGAGTTTTCTTCATGTGCTTAATGAATGGAATATTCAATGTAATATACCAGATATAAAAAGTATGCAGAACAAAAATAAAATGCTAGAAATGGCAGAATAACAATAATATAACCAGCATAATCTCCACAATAACACAGAAATGATATAAGAACAACAACAGAAATAACACTTTGATTCAGAAAGAAATGTTCATGGGCCTCTTCGAGGGGGCAACCTCCAGTCGAGCAGCGCTCTGTTACAATAATCTCCAATCTAGGGTTTTCATACCCTCGACCCTTATTTATACTAAATATGTCTATCAAGAGAAGCATCTAGAGGAAGATCCTTCTAGAAGCGGAAGCTTCTATTAGGTATTCTTACATCCACCTTATTCTATTTTATTAAAAGGCCTTATTAATATTGACCTTTATTACATCTGAATATATTGATCTACCTATGTGTGGGTTAGGACCCTAACATGTCCACCCCCTTAAAAACAACCTTGTCCTCAAGGCTTGAGATGTGGAAACTGCTGCAAAATGGTAGCTGGTTCCCAAGTGGCATCTGCTAGAGTTGTATCTTTCGACTAGACTAGTACTTCCTTGATGGTTCATTGACGCGGGTGACGCTCACGCTGGTCCAAAACTACTTCTGGTTGTAGACAATGGATCCTTCTTCATCTAACTCGGAAAGGTTGGTTTGAATTTGGCACCTAGTTCCAATCACCTTCTTTAAGAATGAAACATGAAAAATAGGATGTAGCTTTGACTAACTAGGGAGAGCTAACTGATAAGCGACTTGTCCCACATGCTTGAGAACTGTATAAGGACCATAAAATTTGGGCGCTAGCTTCTGACAATGCTCGACCTTGAGGGAAGTTTTCTTGTATGGTTGCAGTCATAGAAACACCTGATCCCCTTCTGCAAATTGAAGTTCAGAGCGACCTTGATCTGCTTGTTGCTTCATGCGATTCTGTGCCAGGACCAAGTTCTCTTTAAGGGTACAAAGAATATCCTCTCGAAATGTAAGTGTTTGGTCAACCGCCTGGACCTTCGAGGTACCCGGCAAGTATGAGAGAACTGAAGGGGGCTTCTGTCCATATACCACTTCAAAAGGAGTCATGCGTGTAGTTGTATGGTAGGAAGTGTTGTACCACCATTCAGCTAGGGGTAACCATTGAGCCCACTGATTTTACTTTTCAGAGGCAAAACACCTTAGATATGTTTCCAAACACTTGATGACAACTTCTGTTTGACCATCAGTCTGGGGATGATAAGCTGTGCTTAGATGCAATTGGGTGCCCTGCAGCTTAAATAGTTCTTGCCAAAAATTGCTTGTGAAAGTTGGGTCACGATCAGAAACAATAGAGTGCAGCATGCCATGAAGCTTGAATACCTGGTCCATGAAAATTTGAGCCACCGTGGATGTAGTAAATGGGTGTTGAAGAGCGCAAAAATGAGCATACTTGGAAAGGCGATCCACAACCACCATTATGACTGATTTATTTCCTGATTTGGGTAAGCCGGTAATAAAGTCCATAGAGATATCCTTCCAAATAACAGGTGGAATTAGAAGCGGTTGTAGTGTGCCTAGAGATTTGACTATTTCTCCCTTGTTGCGTTGACACACCTCACATTCAGTGACAAAATTACAAATTTCCTGTTTCATACCATCCTAGAAGAAAGAACGTTTGACCCTGTCATAGGTTTTGGTGAACCTGGAGTGCCCCGATGTGCGTGTTGCATGAAGCTCAAAAAGTACCATGGATTTAAGCTTTGATTGTTTACTTAAATACAAACGACCTTTGTATCGAAGCTCATCCTGGAGCCAAGAGTACCCTAGGGGAGCTGGAGCATTGGTCTACAATTGCTGGATCAGATGCGAACTTTTGGGATCTTGTAGCCATTCCTGGCGCATAGCTTGGAGCCAATCTGGTACAATGAAGGAAAGAGAAAAAAGGGATCCTTCTTCTTCATATTTTTGGGATAGTGCATCTGCCACCACATTGTCTTTGCCGTTCTTGTAAAAGATCTTATAATCATATCCAAAGAGCTTAGTCACCCATTTTTGTTGCTCCGAGGAGGAAATGCGTTGTTCCAGAAAGTACTTGAGGTTTTGATGGTCTATCTTAATTTGGAAACGTTTCCCCAAGAGATAAGGGCACCACAGATCAATGAAATGCAGAATAGCCAACATTTCCTTTTCATAGATGGGTTTTCCCAGATTCCTTTCAAATAGTTTCATGCTGGTGAAGGCCAAAGGTCGACCCTCTTGCATAAGGACAACACCAATTCCTTTCCCTGAGGCATCACATTCCAACACAAAGGTATTTGTGAAATCAGGAAGGGCTAGAACTAGAGTGGTGCACATGGTCATCTTCAAGGTTTGAAAAGCTTGAGCAGCAGCTGGAGTCCAAGTGAAAGAGTTATTTTTTAGGAGAGCCATGAGAGGTGCTGCAATCTTGCCATAATTATTAACAAACTTGCGATAATACCCTGTTAAGCCCAGAAATCCATGCAAGATTTTGAGAGTCTTTGGGTGTGGCCAGTCTTTCATAGCTTCAATCTTTTTTGGATCCACCCTGACGCCATCCTTGCCAGCCAAATGACCCAGGTATTCTACTTCTGAGGCACCAAAAGCACATTTAGACTATTTTAGGAAAAGTTTTTGCTGAGAGAGTAGATGGAGAACTCGATCCACATGCGTAAGATGGTCTATCCAGGTTTTTCTATAGATCATGATATCATCAAAGAAAACTAATACAAAATGATGGAGAAAAGGATGGAAGACATGATTCATGAGGCTTTGGAAGGTGGAGGGGGCATTACACAAGCCAAAGGGCATGACCAAAAACTCATAGTGGCCCTCATGAGTTTGAAAGGACATCTTGGGAATGTCTTCCTCCTTCATACATATCTAGTGATAGCCCGAGCGAATATCAAGTTTAGTAAAGAATTGGGCGCCACTCAATTCATCCAAGAGGTCATCAATGAAAAGAATGGGAAATTTGTCTTTAATGGTCAGTTTGTTGAGGGCACGAAAGTCAGGACACATTCTCCAAGAACCCTCTTTCTTCATGACCATGACTACAGGAGAAGAGTAAGGGATCGTACTAGGGCGGATAACACCTACAGTAAGGAGTTCCTGGACCATTTTCTCAATTTCATTTTTTTTTGAAAAGGGGTGGCGATACAGACGGATATTGGCAGGAAGGCTTCCGAGTACAAGGGGAATGGAATGATCATGAACATCACAGGAAGGAGGGAGTCCTTGGGGAGTGTAAAATACCATTTGGTGTTTATAAAGGAGGGCTTGGAGGTCTTCCGTCACCGGGGGTGTCTCTATTGCTTGTATGGCATGGAGTTGGGAAATGACAGCAAAATGACCTTTTTTGAGCAACTTTTCCATGCGATGGGAACTAATGACCTCAGGTGAACCAGTCGTGATGCCTTGGAGTTTATATTGGTGGCCTTCCTGGTCGAATTGCATGGTTAATGCCTTAAAATCCATGAGAATGGAACTCAAAGTCCTTATCCAATCTGCACCCAACACAATGTCACAACTGCCCATGTCAATAACAAACATATGGGATTTGAGGTGGTAGTCACCGATTTGGAGAAGCACATTTTCACAATGCCCTCCACATTTCATGGAACCACCATTGGCAATCATGATTTGTAAATTGTTGATGGCATGGATGTATCAATGAGTTTCTTGGGCAATGTGGCGATGAATAAAATTATGGGTGCTTCCACTATCAACCAGAATGATGACCTTCCGATGCTTGATGTAACCGATTAACTTGAGGGTTTGGGGGGCATAGAAGCCAGTGAGAGAATTGAGGGTAATGATCTGTTCCACTTCAGGAGGGTTTGAGGGAGGGGTTATGTCAGTGATTTCAGGTGACTCGGGCACAAGGGGAGTTTCAACATCCTCTTCCAAAATATCCTCAGAGATGGCCATAAAAATCTTTTGTTCCTTACACTTGTGGCCCGGGAAGTATTTGTCATCACAATTATAACAAAGGCCTTTGAGTTGGCATTCAACCATTTCAGCCCTGGTCAATTTTTGGATCTTTAATGGGGAAGAGGGAGTAGTGGGATTTATGAGTTTAGGGCGAGGGATAAAGGAGGGTTTACGGTTTTGAGAGGATACAACCTGTTGTGCTTCTTTGGCTTTTTTAGTAGCCTCAACCCAACTCGAAGGTCGATCCATGAGGACATGGGCCCGAATCTCCTCCTTGAGTCCACTGATAAAACACTCTTGAAAGAAAGCATCAGTCATGCCCTCTGTTCAAAAATCCATGCGCTCAAAGGAAGCTACGAAGTCTTCTATTGTTCCTGATTGTTTCAACTTTGTCAAATGGCCCAAATGGTTGGTGTCAGTGTCAAAGCATTCATAAAGCTCAGTCACAAATTGGGTCCAGGCAATATGCCCTTGACGAAAAGTTTTTCTCCATTGCCACCATTGCCAACGTTCTTAATCTAGATGGAGAACACCATACCAGAGTTTGGCCAAGTCATCTGTAATTCCATATAAAGAGAAGTAATTTTCCATTTGGGTGACCCAACCAGTGGGGTCTGAGCCATCAAATTTGGTCACATCCACCCGTGGAAGGTGTAGGTCACGTTGAAAGTGATGGGGCTGAAAGGTATGGGAATGGGAGGAATGTTCACCTTCAGTCTTTGGAGGTGCATCAGAGAAAGGGTCATCTATAGGGATCTTCAGTTTGGTGCAGAGTGATGCAAAGACGGATTCAATATAGGTGGTCAGTTCTTGTTTGACTTCTTCCATTGAGGACTACATGGTTGTATTTATGGTTGTATTGATGGATGAATCAATGGAGGCAACAGTAGCACTGAGTTGTTTCACTTCTTTTTGGGTATCAAGGAAACTAGATTGCAAGGTGTTGAAGCGAGATTCCAGGTCTTGGCTATGGGTATGGGCCATGAGGATGGGTGAACTGAAAAGGGGTGAGCGGGGTCAAAAAGTTTGCTGAAAAATGATATGGATGAATGTGATAAGGGCGAAGAGATGAATCCAATGGAATAGGTCTCAAATAATGGTGAAAAAATTTCCAGACTTTTTTTTTTACACCTACGGAGTTATACTCCAGTCTGAAGAATACTGCAGCGATGAAATCCCCAAATGCTTAACCAAAAAGAAATGTGTATTACTTGGCAACCCGAACACAGTTGCACGACAATAGATATTTTCTGTTTTAATTTGTTTATGTTTCTGTCCCCCAAAGGTTAGGTATTCAAGGGTTCTATAGACAAGGGTTTACCCTATGCTATAGCTCTTTGATATACATGTGGGTTCCAACAGTAGTACTCGGCCCAATATCTCAAGGCACTAACTAAGGAGGATAGACCGTACCCTTAGCCATACTACCCGACTACCCAGGTACTAGAGAGTATCTTCCTGAGTGTTGTTCTCGGTGGCACTATAGCAGTCAGCCAACTGATCGGTTTATCTAAAGAGGGCTTCAAGAAATCTAGGTCAATCTGTACACAGGTGTTGTTTGATGCGCTACCACTAGAAGGGGTACCAACAGGGGTTACAAGGGTGGCCAACAGATGTGCGCTTAAGAACCACTTGTATTTCCTGTGTGTATGAATCCCTCAACCGCGGGTTTATGTGCATGATGACAGATCTTTGTGGCTTAAAGATGTCGGAATAAGTCTCTACCCTGGAAAAAAAATTCGCACAATTTCTGCCAAGGAAAGTTCTTTGATACCACTTGTAATATACCAGATATAAAAAGTATGCAGAACAGAAATAAAATGCTAGAAATGGTAGAATAATAGTAATATAACCAGCATAATCTCCACAATAACACATAAATGATATAAGAACAACAACATAAATAGCACTTTGATTCAGAAAGCAATGTTCATGGGCCTCTTCTAGGGGGCAACCTCCAGTCGAGTAGCGCTCTATTACAATAATATCCAAGCTAGGGTTTTCATACCCTTGACCCTTATTTATACTAAATATGTCTATTAAGAGAAGCATCTAGAGGAAGATCCTTCTAGGAGAGGAAGCTTCTATTAGGTATTCTTACATCCACCTTATTCTATTTTATTGAAAGGCCTTATTAATATTGACCTTTATTACATCCGAATATATTGATGTACCTATGTGCGGGTTGGGACCCTAACATTTAAGAATTATTTGAATAAGTTTGTCATCGTATTCCTGGATGACATACTTATCTATTCTAAGTCTGAAGAGGAGCATGAACATCACTTAAGACTAGTGTTGCAAGTATTGAGAGAACATCAGTTGTATGCCAAGTTGAGTAAGTGTTCTTTTTATCAAAAGTAGATCCATTACTTGGGACACATTATTTCAGAGAAGGGCATAGCAGTATATCCAGAGAAGATTGAAGCCATTAGAGGATGGCCAACACCCAGAAATGTGTTAGACGCCAGATATTTTATGGGATTAGCTAGCTACTACAAAAGGTTCATAGTAGGGTTCTCTAAGATTGCTCATCCCATCCCTTCTTTGCAAAAGAAGGGAACTAAATTTGAATGGACACTCAAGTGTGATAAGAATTTTAATCTGTTGAAGGAATTACTTACTAGTGAACCTACATTAAAGATTGTTGACCCAAATGAAAGTTGTTTTGTATGTACAGACACATGTAAGGAAGGACTTGGGGGAGTCCTCATGCAAAATGGACATGTCATTAGATATGAGTCCAAAAAGCTTAAGGAACATGAGAGGAACTATGCCACCCATGACTTGGAACTTTTTGTCATTGTTCACGCCTTGAGGATGTGGAGGCATTATCTCATGGGGAAGAAATTCGAATTAAGGACAGACCACATTGGCCTGAAGTATATTTTTGAATAGTCGACCTTGAATGCCAGGCAAGCAAGATGGCTGGAATTTTTAAGTGAATATGACTTTGATATCAAGAATATCAAGGGAAAGGAGAATAAAGTTATCGATGCACTTAGTGGAAGAGTGCATATCATGCATGCTACTGCTGTCAGTATGCATCAGTCAGAATTGAAGAGAATAATTTTACATGGTCTTGTTACAGACCAGCGTTACCTACAGGTAAAGGAACATTTACAACAAGGAGATATACAACCGAAAATAAAGGAGTATGAGATAAAGGAAGACAGATTACTCATGCATAAAAACAGAATCTATGTTGTTAGTTCTGGAGAACTGAGGAATTTGGTACTGAAGGAAATGCATGATGTTCCTTATGATGGACATCTCGGTGACCAGAAAAAAATTACACCAGTAAGAAGCCAGTTCGTTTGGCCAAGAATGAAGAAGGATGTTGTTGATTACATCGCTTGATGTATGGAATGTCAGAAGGTAAAGGCTGAGCATAGGCATCCAACGGGTTTGCTGCAGCCATTGCGAATCCTAGAGAAGAAATTGGAAGTGATCACCATGGATTTCATTGAAGGATTACCCATAACGAATAAGAAACATGATTCAATCATGGTGGTGGTTGAAAAATTAACAAAGGTTGCTCATTCTGTGCATGTGAAGACAATGCATACAATGACTAATATTGCAGAATTTTTCATGAAGGAAATTGCTAGGTTGCATGGGATAGCTAGGACAATTGTCTCGGACAGAGATACAAATTTTACTTCAAATTTTTGGAGGGGATTGTTTAAAGGATTTGGCATAAATATAAACTTTAGCACAACATATCATCCCCATACAGATGGGAAAATAGATAGATTCAATCGAATAATTGAAGACATGTTGAGAATGTATGTGATGGATAAGCCATCTAAGTGGGAAGATTACTTACACTTTGTTGAGTTTGCATATAATAATGGGTATGAAGCTGAATCATTGAGAATGAGCCCATTTGAAACCTTGTATGGTAGGAAATGTGATACTCCAGTAAAATGGGACAACCCAACAGATAGAGTAGTACTTGGGCCGGAGTTGCTCAAGGACATGGAAGACCAGGTGGTCAAGATCAAGAAAAATTTAAAGGCAACTCAAGATAGACAGAAAGTTTATGCAGATAAGAACAAGACAGCTAGAGAGTTTAAAGTAGGGGAGCATGTACTTTTGAAAGTGAAGCCCAAGAAAATTTCTTTGAAATTAGGTATTTGTACGAAGCTGACAGCCAGATTCTATGGTCCATTTGAAATATTGAACAGAATAGGGCCAATTGCATACATGCTTGCATTGCCTGCTTCTATGAATATGCATAATGTATTTCATGTCTCTTTACTAATGAAATATGTACATGATCCTAACCATGTTATTGGTTAGCATCTGATTCAGGTAGAGACAAAGGGATATTTTCAGGTTCAGCCAGTGCGAGTATTGGACAAAAAAGTCAAAATGCTCCAGAATCAAGTTATAGAGATGGTAAAAGTTCAATGGACCTACTACGGTCCTGAAGATGCTACTTGGGAGCATGAACATGCCATGCAGGCAAAGTACGCATAGAAAATATGTCATTCATGTTCTGAATGTATGAACTGGTGAAGTATTGTATGAGTTTCAATTGTTCCTCGTCTTAGAGTTTTTGAGTGAAAGGAGTGCACATTGTCCGCAAGGAGTGCGTTGACAGAGGTGAGTTAACCTCAAGAATGCTCAGGAGGGATTTCGTTGAACCTTCACCAATAGAAGTGCAAGGAGTGAAAAGAAAGAAATATGCAGTGAGTTCATAAAGAGACAGAGTTAAGGAGAATCTCTACAAGGTGTGCAATGAGCAAGGAGAATGCCAAGAGGGCGAGAAGAATTTATTTCCAAGAAATCCTTCGGATCTAAGTTTGACGAAATCCAAGAAATGAAAGGTGTGCGCGGGAGATCAAAACCTTCTAAGGGAAATTATCAAAAGAGATAACACAAAGAGTGCATAGGAGACAGACTTATTCTAAGTCCTAAAGCTCAGAATGTGTATTTCTTTCAAAGGGATAAGACGAGATCTAGGAATCAGATTCGTAAGAGGAACAAAGGTCGAAACCTTTGAAGATAGACGAAATATTCTAAGACAGGAGAAGTCAAAATCTTAGGAGGAGGAGTGATAGTAACCGTCTGATTGGTTGTGGGGAGGAGCCTGGACCGTTAGATCAATGTCTAGTGAACAAAGGAAGTGTAGAGGATAAGAACAGATCCCATTCAGTGGATCGAGGCACAAAGGCTCAACAATCATTGGATCCAGATGAAGGTGCACGAGCCTTAACACTATGCACACACACAGGAGAGTGAACTTGCTAATAGTCCCGAAGTCCCGAAGTCATTTGGGACTATCCATCATTTGGGAGGACACATGGTGGAAATCCATCAAGTTCAGGTGAATATGCTCCAGGAGAAATGAGCACACAGAGAAGTTGAAACTTCCAAATCCCGAAGTCCGAAGAGATAAAATGAATATGGATCGTTAGATTCAGAGGGAATACATGTCAATAGGTCATGAGATCTAGAAGAAGGAGGTGTAACGCTGAAACACCCGAAGAGCCGAGGACCATCGATCTGCAGAGGGGACACTTGTCACCAGATCATGAGCTCTGGGAAATTTACATTGGGGTTTCAGTTTGAGAATTGAAACTATCGAATCATGAATGATCGAAGCTAATTTGAGCCTTCAGATATAGAAAGGGGATATGTGGTGAAAGATCATGAATTCCGAGAGAAGTCACTTCGGGAGAACGCGAAGGAGACATTTTTTCCATCGTTGAAGCCTGAACAGTGGAAGAGAATGATAGTCGTTGATCTGGAAGAGGATAGGTGTCACCACATCATGAACTTCGGAGGATCGTACTCCGGGGTTTTTGTTAAGTAGTGTTTCGGAATATCTTGAAGCACCGAAGGCTGAAATGATTAAGGGTCACTGATCCCAAAGGAAGAATGTGGGTTGTTGATCTGCGAAGGGACATGTGGAGGATGGAGATTCACTCTCTTAGACAACCATTGATCAGTCGTTGGATCAAGAGAGGATAGGTGTCAGAAGATCCAACACTCCAGAAGATTTCACTTCGGAGGTTTGTGGTTGTTGATATTTGAAATCGTCAAAGGCCAAAGTACTGGAAACGACGAGATTCATCGATCCAAAGGTGGACACGTGGCGTCAAATTTGGGACTCCAGAGAAAAGTAGAGGAGGAAAGGTCTGAGGACCCAAAGGAGGATCTTGACCATTGATCGAGAAGGAGATTGTAGGACCGTAGATCTGAGTTAAAAGGTAAAAAATCTAAGGTAGAAGCAGGGTCATTGATTCAACAAGACAAGTGCCAACAGATCATTAATTCTAGAATATTGGAGTATGGAGGAAAGTGAGGGTTGAGATTTAAAACACCTGAAGTCAGGAATCTCGAAGAGATCTGGTCCGTAGATTTGGAGAGAGAGGATTTGAACTGTCAATCCAGAGGTACCGTCGATATTGGGAGATCAACGATCCCACAACATCTCAGGGATTGAAGGCATGTGAGATTTAATAGGATTCACGAGGTCATGTGAGGACATCATCCAAGGTCACATGCGAAGAATGAGCTTAGCAAAGGGAGCTTGTGGAGGTTGAGAATCAAGATCCCAAAAGTCGGACTCACGGACGAGATCCTGGCCGTAGATTTAAGGAGCCAGATGGCAGCAGATCTTCCACTCCGGAAGATTTCCATATAGAGGAGTGAGAAGTTTGAAAGTTGAAAATCTCAAAGCCTAAAAGGAGAAATGAATGACAATCATTGATATAGAGGCGATTTACATGGAAATAGATCACGGTGGTCTGAGATCATGCATAGATGGAAGGAAAGGAGATTCGATAGCAGCCATTGATCGTGAGGAAGCACCGAAAGGAGTGGAGATTGATGGACAAGAAGGATTGCGGAGTCAGAACTTGTGTGGAGGACAATTATTCTGGAGCGGGCCGCAATTTGAACCACGGTATTCATAAATGGATACGTGGCAACATGAGGAGGATTGTGGGGCGAAAAGAAGGTTGGTTTGAAACCACTCTTGGTCACACCCGCAATCATGCATTAGCAAAAGGACATGAACCAGGATTGTATGAACGAGAGGATTATGCCTGAACTAGTGTTTTGGGAGCACATAGAAATTAACCCGCGGGTCTGACAAACCTGCACATAGAAGGCAAAACGACCCTGTGTATAGTTGAATTGGGTTCAAAGAGGAACATGAAGAGTCAATCTGACTCAGGACAAGGAAATATCCAGATACCGGGAGGTCACAAAACCACAAGAGGGGAGGGGGGCTGCATCAAGTGGTATGAGAGATGGTTTTCGTCTATAGATTTCAGGCGAAAGAGAAAGAGGAGAAGGTCGAATTTTGTTTGCAGAAAGAAGAAAAAAAAATGCTAAAAGGAGTTAATATGATAACATCGAGTGGTATCAGAAGAAGTTAATGTTTGCCTATAGAAAATAGGTGAAAAGGAAGCAGGGTACTAATGCTCTGTGAGAAGGTTGTTGCACGTGCACAAAAGAAAAAATTTAAACATCCAGGTGAGTTGTAAGAGAAGATGGAGATGCTCTCATATGTAGAGTGATCCATAGACTTTCCAGGAGGGCAAGTAGGAAGTGGAAATGGCTACTGAAGGCCATGAACATGGCCAAAGAGAAGGTCACAAGAAGAAAAGAAATCCAAATATGGATCTAGAGTTCAATGAGGTAAGATCACAAATGGAGAAGCTTGCATTTAAAATGCAGCAGGATGCAAAGGTGCATTGGGTGTATGAGTGGCCCATAAAGAAGAAGGTAAAATGGTATGTTCTAAAGTTGTTGGCCAAAAAGAAGCAACAAGGGTTGAGAAGGTGGTTGAGGCATGCTGAAAACCTCAATGACAAAGAGGAAGAACTAATTCACATTTGTGATCCAGAGACAGGAAGACACCTCAGTGATGAGGAGGAGGCAAGATCAGATGAAGATCTCATAAACTATTGGGTGGGAAGAAATGGACTTTCAAGTTGTCAGGTGGGAAATGGAAAGATATTAGAGGAAGGTCTTGCATACTTCCAGAGGAGAAGTGTTGAAAGTTCAAATTTCTAGGTGGGCAATGAGATGGGATCGGTTGATCTCATAGACTGCCAGGTGGGAAGAAAAGAAGTCATGAATTGCTAGGTGGGCAAGGGAAGGAAGGTGAGACTGTCAAAAAGTCTCAGGAGCTCGGAAGTGAGTTCAGATCAGCAAGGAGTGTTGATAGGTGAAGATTCATGTGGGTTTGTAGACCATGTGAATGAAGATGATGAGAAGTTAAATACTTTCACCATCAAAGAAGAGGATCAGAGGAGCATTCTGATTATTGGAGGGATCAAGACATTCCTACCAAACATCCAAGCAGAGGCCAGTGCACATGATGAAAGTGCAGCAACATAAGGACATCCAACAAAAATTGTCAAAGAGGAAGAAATGGAGCAGACATTGATGTCTTCCCCAACAGAAGGAGATGAGCATTCAAAATAATGGCTCAAAATTTTCAGCTAGGAAGATGAACAGGAGATGGTTGTAGCACTGGAGCCTGCAACAGAAGACGAAGAAGAAGACAACATGGATTTTGTTGATCTGTATGAAGAATTGGAAGCCCTAGAAAGAAGGGCAATGGTGCAAAGCTTGCACATATGAAAGGTCAAGTTGGAACCAGATGGAGGAGCGTACTAGCCCCAGAAGCAGCTGGAAGAAGTTGGACTTGAACCAACACAAAAGGAGCTGACATAAATCAAGATGTCAGAGAAGGAAGGAGATGCATGGTAGCTCAGAGATGAGACTATGGAACTGGAGTCTGCACCAGAGTGGAAAATTAGTTCCATAAGGGGAATTAAATACAACATGGGAGATCGAGTAGGTCTTCCCACTGATAAGTATGGAAAGGAGAAGGAAGTGTAGCAGAGAAGACTACATAAGAAGAACCAACCACTAGAGTAACTAGACAGGGTGATAGAGGAGATAAGGAAGTTGATGATGAGGCCAGCACAAGAAGTAGTCAGCAAAGGAAAACGGAACAGAAGAGAACCTGCAATAGTAGTAGGGAAGAAGGAGAAGAAGTAGTAGTGGCGGCAGCAGTAAAGCAGAGGAGCAAGAGGAAAACTCCAACGAAGAGTTTGGGATACAGGATGATTTCAACACTGGGGAATAGGAGCTCATGTTTTTCCCAGTAGTGGAGTATGATGCAGGATCATCACTCCACCTCAGCAATGCGCTAGCATTCCATCACATCAACACGCATTTCAGAGAGGGAGAGGCATCAATCCTCCCATTTTTAAATTTGAAATATAATCCTATATAGACTCATGTTGTAAGATTGAGTGAAAAACAAGCCATATCTCTGAACAAACAGAATATAAGGTTGCCTTTAATGGCTGACAGGTTGATGGCTCTAGGTTCAATTCAGACTAGATGGCCATTTATGAAAACTTCAATGTAATAGATGAGGTTAGGTGAGAGAGGATGAGCTCGTAGAGCCCCCTTTTGTAAGGAGATATGGCATCAAATTTCATGAGGAGAGTTAGGAGACTTGAGAGAAAAATATCAGATAGAGGGGTCTCAAAAGAAGAAATAAGAATAGAGTTAGAATAGGAGAGAATTGGGACTTCGTTACAGTCCGATTTTTGTAAAACATCTGTATAGACACACAAAGATAATAGAAAAGAATTTTTTCCTGCATATGGTGTGTTTATGTATTTGTATTTATTGTTATGATTTTGAATGTCATTCATGTTCTGAATGTATGAACTAGTGAATTATTGTATGAATTTCAATTGTTTCTTTTCTTAGAGTTTCTGAGTGCAATGAGTGCACATTATCTGCAAGGAGTGCATTGACAAAGGTGATTTTACCTCAGGAAAGCTCAGGAGGTATACCGTTGAACCTTCACCAATAGAAGTGCAAGGAGCGCACAGGAAGAACTCTGTAGTAAGTTTATAAAGAGACAGAGTTATTGAACACTCTATAAGGACAAGCTCTGCAAGGTGTGCATCGAACAAGGAGAACGCCAAGAGGGTGAGAATAATTTATTTCCAAGAAATCCTTCGGATCTAATTTTGACGAAATCCCAGAAACACAAGGTGTGCATGGGAGATCGAAACCTTCGAAGGGAAAATTTCATAAGAGATAATGCAAAGAGTGCGTAGAATACAAACTTATTATAATTCCTAAAGCTCAAAAGGGATACCACTTTCAAAGGGTGAAGACGAGATCCAGGAATCATATTCATAAGAGGAACAAAGGTCGAAACCTTTGAAGATGGATGAAATATTATAAGAGAGGAAAAGTCAAAATCTCAGGAGGAGGAGAAAAAACAACCATATGACTAGTTGTGGGGAGGAGCCTGGACCGTTAGATCAGCATCCAGTGAACAGAGGAAGCATAGAGGAGAATAACAAATAACATATGTTGGATCGAGGCACAGAGGATCAACAATCGTTCGATCCGGACGGAGGTGCATGAGCCTTAACACTATGCACACACATAGGAGAGCGGACTTGATAAAAGTCTCGAATTCATTTGGGACCGTCCATAATTTGGGAGGACGCGTGGTGGAAATCCATCAAGTTCAGGTGAAGACGCTCCGGGAGAAATAAACACACAGAGAAGTTGAAACTTTTGAAGCCCGAAGCCTGAAGGGACAAAATGAATCTAGATCATTAGATTCAGAGGGAATACATGTCAACAGGTCATAAGATCCAGAAGGAGGTGGAGGTGTAACGCTGAAACACCCAAATGCCAAACAGCTGAAGAGCAGATGGGTCGTCGATCTGTAGAGGGGAAACTTGTCACCAGATCACGAGCTCTGGGGAAATTTACATTGGGGTTTCAGTTTGAGAATTGAAACTGTTGAATTGCAAATGCCCGAAGAGAATCTAAGCCATCAGATATAGAAAGGGGATGCGTGGCGAAAGATCATGAATTCTAGGAGAAGTCACTTCCGGAGAAAGCGAAGTAGAAAGGTTTGACATCGTCGAAGCCTGAATAGCCAAAGCGAACGATAGTCATTGATCTGGAAGAGGACAATTGTCACCAGATCATGAACTTCGGAGGATCGTACTCCAGGTTTTTTGTGAAGTAGTGTTTCAGAATATCCCGAAGCGTTGAAGGCCGAAATGATTAAGGGTTGTTGATCCCAAAGGAAGAACACGGGTCATTGATCTATGAAGGGATGCATGGAGGATGGAGATTCACTCCGTTAGAAATCCATTGAATAGCCATTGGATCAAGAGAGGACAGGTGTCAGAAGATCCAACACTCTGGAAGATTTCACTTCGGAGGTTTGTGGTTGTTGAGATTTGAAACCACCAAAGGCCAAAGTATAGAAAATGATGAGAGTCATTCATGCAAAGGTGGACATGCCTAAGACTCTGGAGAAAAGCAGAGGAGGAAAGGTTCGAGGACTCGAAGGAAGATCTCAACCGTTGATCGAGAAGGAGGTCGCTAGACCATAGATCTGAATTGAAAGGTCAAACATTTGAGGTAGAAGCAGGGCCGTTGATTCAACAGGACATGTACCAATAGATCATTAACTCTAGAATATTGGAGTATGGAGGAAAGAGAGGGTTGATATTTCAAACACCCGAAGTTTGGAATCACGAAGAGATCTAGTCCGTAGATTTAGAGAGGGAAGATCTGAACTGTCAATCCAGAGGTACCATCGAGATCGGGAGATCGATGATCCCATAGCATCTCAGGGATTGAAGTCATGTGAGATTTAACAGAAGTCACGAGTTCATGTGAGGATGTCATCCAAGGTCACATGTAAACAAGGATATTAGCAAAGGGAGCTTGTGGAGTTTGAGAATCAAGATTCCCAAAGGTCGGACTCACGAACGAGATCCTGGTCGTAGATTCAAGGAGCCAAATGAAAGTAGATATTCCACTCTGAAATATTTCCATATAGAGGAGAGAGAAGTTTGAAAGTCGAAATTCTCGAAGCCTGAAAGGTGAAATCAACGACATTCGTTGATCTAGAGGGGAGTTACGTGGATATAGATCACAGTGATATGAGATCATGCGTAGATGGCAGGAAAGGATATTCAATAGCATTCGTTGAGGCAGCACTAAAAGGAGTGGAGATCTACAGATGAGAAGTATTGCGGAGTCAGAACTTGTGTGGAGGATAATTATTCTAGAGCAGGCCACAATTTGAACCACGGTACTCACAAATGGATATGTGGTAGCATGAGGAAGATTGCAGAGTGAAAAGCGAGATGGTTTGAAACCACTCTTGCTCGCACCCGAAATCGCACATTAGCACAAGGACACAAACCAGGGTCGTATGAAGGAGGGGCTAACACCAAAGGGACTTACACCTGAACTAGTGTTTTGGGAGCATGCGGAAATTAACCCAGGGGTCTGACAGACCTGCATACATAAGGAAAAATGGACCTGTGTGTAGTTGAATGGGGTTCAAAGAGGAACCCGAAGAGTCAATCCAACTCAAGGCAAGGAAATATCCAGAGACTGGGAGGTCGCAGAACCCCAGGAGGGGAGGGGGGATACATCAGAAGGGTGGAGCTTCATTCTCTCGAGTGGTGCAAACTGGGTAGAAGAGAGTTGGGTACTTAGATTGTTGTGAGAGTTGGGAATCCTGTGAGAGCTTGGGTGCTGACTGGTTTGGGAATCCAATTAACACTCTGGAACTATCCTTGTGGATTCATATCCCTGGCTCGAGGGTGACGCTCCTGTTGAGATTTGGAATAGTAGTGTCTACAGTTGGGTGGAACCTCCTTGGTCTGCAGCCAATTGGTGTCATCTTTCATAAAGATACGTTCTCTCTGTTATGGTATCATTCACATGTATATGAATGTATTTCCGCTGTGTATATTTAATTATCGTTTAATTGAATATTTAGACTATGCATGCTTGTTGGATATTATTTTGAATGTCGTTAAAGTCTTTTCTTTTATGCATCCTTAACTTTTAAAAGGTATCTATAAACAAAAATAAGTCCAAGGGAGGGCTTGAAGGTAGTGTACTCGGGCCTGTGGGTGGCTAGGTATGTTACAGAAAAACCCGTGCAAGGAGCACACAGGGATGAAACTGAGAAGAGTGTTGAAATATTCCTAAGGTAGGAAAGTGTAAGGAGATCACATGGAAAAATTCATTCCAGACCTCAACCTAAAGAAACAATGAAATACGTGCACCATTGTTCGAAACCCTTCAAACCTCAAAGTTGAGAAGAGATAGCGACTACAAGAGTTATGTAGGAGTGACTTAGAAAAACTTCTAAGTATATAAGTTTGGAAGTGTTCAGAGGAGGCACTCGAGGTTCGATTCACCTCGAGGTAGACAAGCTAAGGAGAGAGAGTGGATTTTTTAAAAATGCCAGCGTAGTGACCAACTGGTTGAGCTTGCATAGGAAGGTTCAAAGGCCAAAGCCTTTGAGAAATATTGAAACAAACCCTTCATTCGAAGGAGATCAAAGAAATAAGCAAGAGGAGCTATATATTCCATCAACTTAGCTATCGAAAGTGATCCAAACCATCAGATCTACATCCAAACAGGAGGAGAAGCACGCATAAAGGAGGACAGATCCCTGTCGTAGGATCTGAGCATGGAGGATTGACAATCGTCAGATCAAGAGAATGTGCATGAGGTATAACCCTGGAATTCCTTCGGACTTCGTGACTTCGGAGATTTTCGAGTGTAGAGTGTAAAAATGGATCTGAATCGTGGGGTGATGAAATGGATCTAAACCGTCGATTCCCTGGACGCATGTCATTGGATCCTGAAATCTAGAGGAGAGGTACTCCGAAGGAAATAGAGGTAGGGTGTGTATATAACTTTCTAAAACTCCTGAAGCCGGAACATATCCTAGTTGTTGGCATTGAAGGACAGGCATTAGCAAATTGTAAGGTCCAGAGCTTTAGCATTCTGGGAACACACAGTGTTGGAGAGGGTAGAATTGTCGAAGCCCATAGCAATGGAGCCCATGTCCACCGTCGATCTCGGTGTACAGGAGGAATTAAAGTCTTAGGCACAGAGAGTGAGAACACCTAGAGGTCGAAGCTCATCCGGGTCATCCAATCCAGTGGACACTTGGTAGTATATTGTAGAGTCTGGAGACTTAGAACTCCAGGGGAAAGCAGAGGAAAAGTGCGCGGCGAAAGAAAATCCCTGAAGCTCTGAACAACTGAGAGGATATCATTCATTCATTGCGAGGGATGTGTGGAGGGAGATCCTGTATTCTAGAGGAAAGGCACTATGGAGGAATTAGAGAGGGTGTGTGTCAAATTACCCAAACTACCAAAGTGGCGGAGTCCTGGAGGTCATCGTAGTTGTTCATTGCGAGGGGCACGTGTCAGGAGATATGAAACTCTTAAAGGTTGACACTCCTGAGATTTGTTATGTTGTGTACCTCGAAAATATTGAAGCCTGGGATTTCGTAGTAGATCCCATCCTTTCAATTGGGTGGACACATGGATCAAGGGTCATGGTTCCTCATCACTTCATAGGTTTAAAACTCTGTGAGAATTGAGGGGTGGTGCAACAAAAAAATCAGAATCTCGGAGGCTCGAAGTGTTGCGGGTTTCTAATATTAGTGAAGAAGTGTAGGTCATCGATCTCCTTCGGTAGTTCGAGACTTCATCGATTCGATAGTCTGGAGGAATTGTAGTGTTGGCAAATGAAAAATGCTCGGACCCCAAAGCTCCAGCGCCAACCAATTTAAGTGTTTGTTGGCTTGGCGCTCGGTCATAGCATTTGGTCCTATGTTGTTTCTGCCAGGGGAAAAATGGATATCACCCAATGTTTAGGGTTAAAGGCACCGGATCTTAGAGGAAGCTTATGAGAGATTCAGGTCAGTAAATACCTGCATCCAGATAAAGAAAAGGGCCCTGAATTCTTTGGGTACTGATAGATTGGTCCACGGAGTTTGGACCAAAGTCTCTTGGAGTACTCTGTGGGTATTGTAAAGAGCCTTGCCAACTATTTCAAGTGTGGGGTTTGAAGAAAAAGGCCTATGGTAAAAGGTTTTGGGGGCTCAGCAGGGGCCCGAGAGCCAGTCCAACTCCATCACTCGAACGATACTAGACCGGGAGGTCGCAAGGGCCCTAGGTGAGGGTAGAAGTCTACATCAACTTCCAATCCAGCTTTATCCATCCTTTCATTGACATACCTGTAGGTGCAGTTTCATAATCCTCGATGACTCATTCTTCTTTATTTACCAAAAAATCATGCATCTTCAACTTCCAAAGCTCAAACATTTTCCCATTAAATTTCTCGATCTCAATTTTATAATTGTTCACCATTTTATTTCACCACAAGAATCACCACCATAGATATCCAACTAAAACCATGTTTATCACATACCCAAAATAACCAAACCCTTAGCTGTTATGAACCAACACCTTGAGAATGATAAAATGTCAATGAATATTAGTCCACTTAAAGGGGGAACCTTATTTTACAATATATCCAATGTAATAGGTGAGATGAGATGATCTTAATACTAGGTCTCCTTGGCATATATTTATAAGAGACAAAGGGTACAATTATAATGAAAGTGTACAATGAAGAGTTAAAACCTACATACAAATATAACACTAGAAGTGTAATAATTCAATATCTAGGGATTAATAAGTGGTTTTATACTTAACATGTTCTAGTGCTTAAAATTATCATCCCCTTCAAACAATTATTTTCTTCAACACTTGACTAATTGTAGGTATTTTTGCATGAAGAACACATCTTTTCATGTCACCTCTTCCACTGCTAGGTTCTTCCATTTGAAAAGGTACTCAATAATTTCTTGATTTAGTAGCCACTCAATCCTTGTTTCAAGGATTGTTTCTGGTTCCAGTATGATTTTCCATTCTTCATTAATCTCTGGTAAAATATTTTGGACCGATATCTTGTTAACAATTACCTTGTTTAAGGAAGAAACATGGAAGACTAGATGTACATGTGAAGATGGAGGAAAATCCAATTTGTAAGATATACTTCCAATCCTTCGAAACACCCTATAGGTTCCATAATATTTGGGTGTTGATTTATTGTCCTTATTTTTTTTCTTGAGGGGTATCTGTTTATATGGTTTTGGCCTAAAAAATAACCGATTCCCCACTTCAAATTCCCTTTAAATGTGATGTTGATTTGCTTATTGTTTCATCGTATTTTGTGACATAACCAAGTTGTCCTTCAATAATTTGAGAACCTATTGTTGGTTCCCTTTGTGGTCCTACACTTCCTAAACCTTTGTAGTACCTTTCAAGGGCGATGTGATCGATGGAGGATGATATCCATAAAGTGCAAGAAATGGGGACATTTTTTATTAAGTATAGAAGTGTGTGTTGTACCACCATTATGTTGAGGGAAACCACTTGACCCATTGTGTTTTTTTATCATATTCAAATAAATGAAGATATTCTTCTAAATATTTATTCACGATCTGAGTTTGTCCATTAGATTAAGGAGGGTAAGATGAGCTATGAGCCAATTGAGTACCCAAACAATAAAATAATACAATCCAAATTTTTCTAGTGAAAATTGGATCTCTATCACTTACAATAATATTGAGGACTCCATGTAGCTTTTGAATTGTTTCCATGAATTCTATGGCTATTGTACTTGATTTAAAAGGATGAGAAAGAGAGAAAGAATGGGCATCCTTTTTCATTCGATCCACTACTACCATGATGACAATATTTCATTCATATTTTATTAAACCTATAATAAAATCCATTTAAACTTCTTCCAGATATTGACTTGGTATAGCTTTTTGGATCATGTTGTCATTGATTCCAAAGGATTGATGTCAAAGGAACAATGTCTTGCCATAGTATATTGATGTAGTGATTGATTGATCATGTATTGACCTTGATGTCAATGGATTTATGTCAAGAGGATTCATAGTCATATGCATAGATTAATATGGATCAATGAGTTGTCATTGCTATATGATGCATAGTTGGATTGATGTAAAGATGAATCATTATTGTCTTGTCATGGTTGTACAAATGGATGAACTCTAAATTGGTCCCCTTATGGTGAAATCCTCACAGGAAGACACTTTTCGGTGAACTCCAAAGTGGCCCCCTTATGGTGAAAGACCTCACGGGAAGATGCTTTGCGGTTGATTTATCCTAGAAGTATGGTTAGAGAACCCATGCTTAATTATGGAATAATGAGATGAAGATCAGTGAATGTTTCAGTGAAACTATCTTAGATGGATAGTGCTTGTCAAGCCATTTCCAGTGGTATGTTGAACTTCACATAAATCCTCACGGTTTTAGAGTTATGGCCTTACAAAGTTGAAGGACCCTCATATGTTGGCTTGAAGCCAAGGAGGATTATTTAAAGTGAAGTGACAAAGTCACAGAGGATTATTTAAAGTGAAGTGACAAAGTCAAGGAGGATTATTTAAATAATAAAGTGAAGTGAGAAAGTAAAAAAAGGATTATTTAAATAATAAAGTGAAGTGACAAAATCAAAGAGGATTATTTAAATAATAAAGTGAAGCGACAAAGTCAAAGAGGGCTATTTAAAGTGAAGTGACAAAGTCAAGGAGGATTATTTAAATAATAAATTGAAGTGACGAAGTCAAAAATGATTATTTAAATAATAAAGTGAAGTGGCAAAATCAAAGAGGATTATTTAAATAATAAAGTGAAGTGACAAAGTCAATGAGGATTATTTAAATAATAAAGTAAATGGAGAACTTTGTAATTATGGAAAGTAGTTATAAGAAGGTTAACCCTAAAATGAGTAAAATGGGTTAAGTGGTCGAGTGGCTATTGGATACATGGACAAGTGGAAAATTGGCAAAAGTTGGACATAGGTGACTATGTGGACAAAGTGGCCTAGAAGATGATTCTAAGGAAGCTACTTGGAGTGTATAAATAAGAAGCAAGGGTCTCTTGTGAAAATCGTATCTTGAGAATAGCTTGAGGATCTATTCTAAGTAAGAGAGGGGTTGCAAGTTCTCATGGATTCCAATGGAGACTTGAGTGTGAGTTGATGTCAGGTTCTTGAAGTCTGAAGCAAGTTATAGATTTGCATTCTATGGGCTCAGGTCTGCTATAAAAGTTTTGGTATGGTTACATAGTTGTCTTGATAGACACTCTTTCTTATTGTATGGTGAATGCTTAAGGAATTCTTGGTATGGTTGTTGTCATATGGTTATGTTGGTTGGTTGATAGAGTGAGAAACACTCTTATGTTTCAGTACTAATATGGTTGTCATAGTATGTTGGTTACTTATGTTTGAGTAGCATTCATATTGTATGATTGAGGAGCATGAGTAAGTTGTTGGAGAGTATGGATGTGTTTAGATTGGTTATGTTACAGTGAAAGAAAAAAGTGGATGTGACTGAAAGTTGCAGAGGATCTTAGTAGAAAAACCCTGAATGTTCATAAGGCATACACAGGCTGTAGTACAGACAGGACGCGTACATACGCGAGTTGTACTACTGGCAGGGCGCGTACATACGCGTGTTGCACTATTGATAGGTCGCGTACCTATTGATAGATTGGTATATGTTGAGGATTGATTCCTCTTCTCAGTTGGTGCTGAGTTGTGTAATATGAGTCTTTCATTGTAGAGCTGGAGCTCTTGAGGAGTTGTAACTCTATTCAGTTGTTGTTGATAACCCAAGGATTGTAGTCCATAATAAAAAGAAAATTGTACATACATATTGTGTTCCTTGTGTTCCTTATGGTGATTACTTATTGATGATATATGTTTTTGATATATGTTGTTGATATATGTTCACATTTAATTGGTTATAAATGACAGTAATAAGTGATGAGTAATTGGTGATTGCTAACTAAGGATTTTTGTGAAGGGAATTTTGAAAAATATGCCTACACTGATTCACCCCCCCCCCCCTCTCAGTGTGGTCGGTGTGTCCAACAATTGGTTTCAGAGCAGGCCTTCACTATAATCCTTAACACACTTGGAGCAGATCCATGGACACACGAATGGATGATGAAGTTCCAATCCTTGATGAGGAAAATTTTTCTACATGGAGAATAGAAATGAAAGTGCACTTGAAGGAAGTAGGAGTGGGTGTTTGGAAATAAGCTATTGGTGGATCAGTTCTTTTGAATAACAAGTCAAAATTTGCAACTCAAAGGGAAGAAAAGAAGAATGATGCATTGGTTGTCAAGACCATTCTTAGTGGACTCTCAAGTTCTATCAAAGAGAGCATGGGACAATGCACTTCCGCCAAGGATATATGGCTAAAGATAGATGAGACATAACAAAGCAAGAAGGAAGACACTAAAGACAACTCCATCAAGAAAAATGAAGGTAAAGAATCTCCAGAAACCCCTGATTACAATATTTCAAAATGTGATGATGTTGAATATTTCTCTACAAGTGAAAAAGAAAATCTAGAGATAGTGTGTGTAGAATCAAATGATAGTTATCCCATGGAAGAAGTAGAAGAAGAACTATTAGATCTTAAAAGGAAAGTTGAATGGGGTCTATTTGAATACAACTATGACCATTGTTACATAGAATATAGTTATCTTTCTAATAACACTAAAAGGTTTCTTAAAAATAATCAAAGGCATATATTGAAGTTAAAGGAAATGCTCAAGGAACAAGAAGAAAGTAAAAAGACTCAATTAGAAGAAAAAGAAGAAGAAATCAAAAGACTAAAGAATGAAATAGAAGAGAATAAGAAGCTAGATGATGAGATTAGTGAAAGTCTTGAAGTTAATGTCCATCTCAAGACCCAAATTGAAGAAGCCAAAAGGGTAGAGTAATTACTAAAGAATAAAGTAAATGAAAAGGAAGAGTCATGTCATAAGTTGGAAGCTGAAGTTATTGATCTTAGAAATAAAGTAGAGAAGTCAAACAAATTCTTGAATAGCTTAACAATGTTGAATGAGATCTTGGATAGTCAAAGATCACCAAATGATAAATCAGGTCTTGGATACAAGAAAGAAGCTACACATGTTGAAGAAATCACTTCAAAGAAGCATGAGGTAAGTCCCTCACTCTCAAAGGATGGAAATAATGTTGCAAGTCAATCATCTACACAAGGCAAGGAAAGTTTCAAAAGAACAAAGCAAGGAAGTCATCAAGAATCCATCTTTACACCTCAAATAAGAGAGACACCTTCAAGATGGACATCAAAGCAAAGATATGAAAATGTTTTTCATGGTCAATGTTACTCATGTAATGAATATGGTCACAAAGATTTGGAATGCAGATATTATGCAAAGAAAGATAGTGAAAGATTTCATAACACCCTAAGGTGTTGGAGATGTAATAAGTAGGACATATTGTTGTTCATTGTCACACCATGAGATGTTACAGTTGTAGTGGATTTGGCCACAAATCCCAGGATTGCTGGAACAAAAGAAGAAATTCCATGATGAGGACTTCATATAGAATGACTAGAAGAAGGCATGAAGTTAGGAAGGAAGAAATTTTTGAAAAGATGGAAGCTCAAAGCTCAAGTTCTGAAAAGTTGGGACACCTTCAGAAGTGGGTGAAGAAAACTGAACAGTCAGAACATAATGGCAGCCTTAAGGTAAGCTCAAGTTTGTCATCTTCAGAAGCATACATGGGTTACAATGGTAACAGTTGCGTACATACGCAAGCTGACCTATGAATAGGTCGCGTGCATATGTGAGTTGTCTGTGCAACAAACCACATATTTATGGTAAAAATCCTTGGGAAAAGGGCTATGCATATGAGTTGTAGCATGGTATGATGGTATAACTTTTTGTTGCAGGGTCTAACATGGTTTGTTGCAGGTTTTCATGATTACATGTTGGCATACATAATTGTTGTATGTATGGTGGTGATATATGGTTGAGTGTTGAAAGACTATATTAGATGCATGGTACTAACCCTATAGTGTGGATTGAGACACTTTTCTATTGAGGAACAATGCTGGTTGTGATAGTGAAGTTATGGTGCTTTGGTTGTGAGATATATCATGATGATGCTAGCTAGAGATGTCATTGATATATTGAGGCACACTTCTAGTACATGTATTATTGGATGCTTAGTATTTGCTATAGTGAATGGTGGTTGAGGTTAATCTGTTCGGATACATGGCTGATACATATTTGAGCTCCATTGATATATCTTATGATGTATTGTGAGATGCATATTTGTTGGATATCTTGGTGCATGCATTTGGCATGAGGATGGACTACATAGTGGGACATGTAGTTGATGAGTTGATGAGGTGGTCATATTGTACATCATTGATGAGTCATAGCTTGATCTATAGTTGATGCATGATTGGTACACTTTTGTTACATGGTTAGAGGCACTTACTAGCAGTATGGTTGACACATGTTGTATGGTGGATATTCCATACATGCATGAGGACACATCTTGATTGTAGTTCATCTTGTTGTGGTATTGGTGCATGGTTGATGCACTTGCTTGGTACAAGTGTAGATACATGTTTGGTGCACTTCTTGACGTATGGATGGTATAGTTAAAACACTTCATTGATTAAGATATATGATTGTGGCAGTTGGTTCTTGGTAGAGGCATATCATGAATGATATGACACTTGTTTTAGGCACATGGTTAGCATGTTGGTAGAGGAATATGGTTGATGCACTCCATTGATGATATCTTATGGAATATGATATGGTATTGATGTACATGGTTGATGTTTTGTTCATGATTCTCTATTCATTGTTGACATATCTTTTGCTTCATAATGTATGTTATGGAACGAGTTTGATGCATGGACAGGTCCAAGGATCATCATAAAAAGAGCAGTTGATCTTTGTTTCGGTTGAGCAGTAGCATTTGCAGTAGAAGCATATTGCAGTGGTAGAATATTTTTCATATTTCATAGAAGACAGGGGGAGACATACCCATAGGGGGAGTCATTCTTCTTCACATGATTCCAAGAGGAGAGATTTATCATATGCAAAGATAAATACTTGAAAAAGAGACCTATACTTGGAGAAAGAGAACAAAGGAATAGTTACAGAGGGAGCGATGGTCACAGGGGGAGCATGAGCTATATATCTTCAGCATTACATCAGAGTGATATAACTTGTTAAAAATGGGAGATATTATTCAGAGGAATATCAAAGGCATTCAAATAGGGGGAGCATCCCCAAGGAGAGTTCAAGTAGGGGGAGCATCCCCAAGGGGAGAATGACCCTTTGCCATTGATGTCAAAGGGGGAGAGATAGTCACATTGATGTGATTGAGATTCCTATTGATGTAGAGCAATTCCTTGTCTGCATGTTTCCATCAATGATTAGTGTTGACATCGATGTTGGTATTTCCATCAATGCCAAAGGGGGTGATTGTTGGATCATGTTTTCATTGATGCCAAAGGATTGATGTCAAAGGAACAATGTCTTTTCATAGTATATTTATGTAGTGATTGATGGATCATGTATTGACCTTGATGTCAATGGATTGATGTCAAGAGGATTCATAATCATATGCATAGATGAATATGGATCAATGAGTTGTCATTGATATATGATGCATAGTTGGATTGATGTAAATATGACTCATTATTGTCTTGTCATGGTTGTACAAATGGATGAACTCCAAAGTGGTCCCCTTATGGTGAAATCCCTCAAGGGAAGATGCTTTTCGGTGAACTCCAAAGTGGTCCCCTTATGGTGAAATCCCTCACGAGAAGACGCTTTGAGGTTGAGTTATCCTAGAAGTATGGTTAGACAACCCATGATTAATTATGGAATAATTAGATGAAGATAAGTGAATTTGTCAGTAAAAATATCCTATATGGATAGTGCTTGTCAAGCCATTTCTGGTGGTATGTGGAACGTCACATAACTCCTCATGGATTGAGAGTTATGGCCTTACGAAGTTGAAGAAGCCTCATATGTTGGCTTTAAGCCCCAAAAGGTCAAATAAGTCAAAGTGCTTGCAAAGAATAAATTATTTAAATAGTAAAGTCAAGTGACAAAGTCAAATAGGATTATTTAAAGTGAAGATACAAAGTCAAGGAGGATTATTTAAATAATAAAGTGAAGTGACAAAGTCAAAAAAGGATTAGTTAAATAATAAAGTGAAGCGACAAAATCAAAGAGGATTATTTAAATAATAAAGTGAAGTGACAAAGTCAAAGAGGATTATTTAAAGTGAAGTGACAAAGTCAAGGAGGATTATTTAAATAATAAAGTGAAGTGACAAAGTCAAAAAAGATTATTTAAATAATAAAGTGAATTGACAAAATCAAAGAGGATTATTTAAATAATAAAGTGAAGTGACAAAGTCAAGGAGGATTATTTAAATAATAAAGTAAATGGAGAACTTTGTAATTATGGAAAGTAGTTATAAGAAGGTTAACCCTAAAATGAGTAAAATGGCTTAAGTGGTCAAGTGGCTATTGGATACATGGACAAGTGGAAAATTCGGAAAAGTTGGACATAAGTGACTATGTGGACAAAGTGGCTATGTGGACAAAGTGGCCTAGAAGATGCTTCTAAGGAAGCTACTTGGAGAGTATAAATAAGAAGAAAGGGTCTCTTGCAAAAATCATCTCTTGAGAATAGCTTGAAGATCTATTCTGAGTAAGAGAGGGATTGCAAGTTATCATGGACGCAAATGGAGAATTGAGTGTGAGCTAATGCCAGGTTCTTGAAGTCTAAAGCAAGCTCCAGATCTGCATTCTATGGGCTCAGTTCTGCTATAAAAGGTCTAGTATGGTTACATAGTTGTCTTGATAGATACTCTTGTTTATTGCATGGTGAATTCTGAAGGAATTCTTGGTATGGTTGTTTTGATATGGTTATGTTGGTTGATTGATAGAGTGAGAAACACTCTTATGTTTCAGTACTGATATGGTTGCCATAGTATGTTGGTAAAAAAAAAGTCTGAAAAATTTTTCACCATTATTTGAGACCTATTCCATTAGATTCATCTCTTCTCCCTTATCACATTCATCCATATCATTTTTCTGCAAAAATTTCTGACCCCGACCGCTCCCTTTTTAGTTCACCCATCCTCATGGCCCATACCCGTAGCCAAGAACTGGAGTTTCGCTTCAACACCTTGCAATCTAGTTTCCTCAAGACCCAACAAGAAGTGCAATAACTCAGTGCTACTATTGCCTCCCGTGATACATCCATCAATACCACCATAAATGCATTTGTGCAATCTGCAATGGCAGAAGTCAAACACGAACTGACCACCCATCTTGAATCTGTCTTTGCATCACTCTGCACCAAACTCAAGATCCCTACCGATGACTCTTCTCCTGATGCACATACAAAGACTGAAGGTGAAACTTCTTCCCATTCCTTTCAACCCCATCACTTTCAATGGGACATATGCCTTCCGTGGGTGGATGTAACCAAATTTGATGGCTCAGACCCCACTAGTTGGGTCACCCAAAGACCTTTGTGTTGGAATGTGACGCCTCAGGGAAAGGCATCAGCGTTGTCCTTATGCAAGAGGGTCGACCTTTGGCCTTCACCAGTAAGCAATTGTCTGAAAGGAATCTAGGCAAACCCATTTATGAAAAATAAATGTTGGTGTTTCTGCATGCCGTTGAACTGTGGCATCCTTATCTCTTGGGGCAATGCTCCCAATTAAGACCGACCATCAAAGCCTCAAGTGCTTTCTGGAACAATGCATTTCCTCCCAGGAGCAACAAAAATGGGTGACTAAGCTCTTTGGATATGATTATGAGATAATTTACAAGAAGGGCAAAGACAATGTCGTGGCGGATGCACTATCCTGGAAATATGAAGATGAAGGATCCCTTTTTTCTCTTTCCTTCATTGTACCCAATTGGCTCCAAGCTATGCGCCAGGAATGGATTCAAGATCCCAAAAGTTCGCATCTGATCCAGCAACTGCAAAACAAGGCTCCGGCTCCCCCAGGGTACTCCTAGCTCTAGGATGAGCTTCAATACAAAGGCCGCTTGTATTTAAGTAAACAATCCAAGCTCAAATCCATGGTACTTTCTGAGCTTCATGCTACACCCACAGTGGGGCACTCAGGGTTCACCAAAACATATGACCGAGTCAAACGTTCTTTTTTCTGGGATGGTATGAAACAGGACATCTGTAAGTTTGTCACTGAATGTGAGGTCTGTCAATGCAACAAGGGAGATACAGTCAAATCTCCAGGCACCCTCCAACCGCTTCCAATTCCCCTTGCTATTTGGAAGGATATCTGTATGGACTTTATTACAGGCTTACCCAAATCGGGGAATAAATCAGTCATAATGGTGGTGGTGGATCACCTTTCCAAGTATGCTCATTTTTGTGCTCTTCACTACCCATTTACTGCATCCATGGTGGCTCAAATTTTCATGGACCAGGTCTTCAAGCTTCATGGCATGCCGCACTCTATTGTTTCTGATCGAGACCCAACTTTCAAAAGCAATTTTTGGCAAGCATTGTTTAAGCTACAAGGCACACAATTGCATCTCAGCTCAGCTTATCATCCCCAGATGGATGGTCAAACGGAAGTTGTCAACAAGTGTTTGGAAACATATCTGAGGTGCTTTGCCTCTGAAAAACAACACCAGTAGGCTCAATGGTTACCCCTCGTTGAATGGTGGTACAACACTACATACCATACAACCACTCACATGACTCCTTTTGAAGTGGTATATGGACAGAAGCCACCTTCAGTTCTCTCATTCTTACTGGGTACCTCGAAGGTCCAGGCGATTGACCAAACACTTACAGTCCGAGAGGATATCCTTCATACCCTTAAAGAGAACTTGGTCATGGCACAAAATAGAATGAAGAAGCAAGCAAATCAAGGTCACTCCGAACATCAATTTGCAGAAGGGGATCAGGTGTTTCTGAGACTGCAACCATATAAGCAAACTTCCCTCAAGGCCGAGCATTTTCAGAAGCTAGCACCCAAATTTTATGGCCCTTACACAGTTCTCAAGCATGTGGGACAAGTCACATATTAGTTAGCTCTACCCAGTCAGTCGAAGCTACATCCTATTTTTCATGTTTCATGCTTGAAGAAGGTGATTGGAACCAGGTGCCAAATTCAAACCAACCTTCCAGAGTTAGTTGAAGAAGGATCCATTTGGCTATAGCCAGAACAGTTTTGGACCAGCGTGAGCGTCGCCTGAGTCAAAGAACCATCAAGGAAGTGCTAGTACAGTGGAAAGATATGACTCCAGTAGATGCCACTTGGGAACCAGCTACCATTCTGCAGCAGTTTCCACATCTCAAGCCTTGAGGACAAGGTTGTTTTTAAGGGGGCGGACATGTTAAGGTCCTAACCCGCACATAGGTAGATCAATGTATTCAGATGTAATAAAGGTCAATATTAATAAGGCCTTTCAATAAAATAGAATAAGGTGGATGTAAGAAGACCCAATAGAAGCTTCCGCTTCTAGAAGGATCTTCCTCTAGATGCTTCTCTTAATAGACATATATAGTATAAATCAGGGTCGAGGGTATGAAAACCATAGCTTGGAGATTATTTTAACAGATCGTTGCTCTACTAGAGGTTGCCCCCTCGAAGAGGTCTGTGAACATTGCTTTCTGAATCAAAGTGCTATTTCAGTTGTTGTTCTCATATTATTTATGTGTTATTGTGGATGATTATGTTGGTTATATTACTGTTATTTGCCATTCCTAGCATTTTATTTTTGTTCTGCGTATTTATTAGATCTGGTATCTTACATTGTAACTCTATTAAGTTGTTGTTGATAACCCAAGGATTGTAGTCCATAATAAAAATAAAATTGTACATACATATTGTGTTCCTTATGGTGATGACTTATTGATGCTATATGTTGTTGATATATGTTCACATTTAACTGGTTATAAATGGCAGTAATAAGTGATGGGTAATTGGTGATTGCTAACTAAGGAGTTTTGTGAAGGGAAGTTTGAAAAAGAGCCCTACACTGATTCACCCCCCCCCTCTCAGTTTGTTCGGTGTGTCCAACATATCTAATGGTTGTAGGAGACATAGTGTCTTGATTGTATCTCCCTTATTTTGTTGGCATACCATACATTCAGAAAAAACTTTTGAATGTAGTTGTAAGACATTCCTAGAAAAAATCCTTCTTAAACCTGTGGTAAGTTTTCAAGAACCATGAATGTCCTCCTATAGGATAAGTGTGCAATTCCATAAGGACCTTCTCTTTGAGTCGGGATTTCTTGCATAAATATAGACGATCATGATACCATAGAAAATAATTCTTCCTTACAAATTTATCCAATGCACTAGGGTCCTCTTGTAGTTGTTGAGTGATATTGCATACCTATGGATATTGCTTCCATTATATCCTTGCTTCATCCACCCAATCAAATTGTGGAATAGAAATAGAACATAGTGAAGCCTATATTTCTTCTTCTTTCCTTAAAAGTGCATCTTTCACAATATTATGTTTTCCATTATTGTAGATAATTTCAAAGTCATAACCTAGCATCTTTTTAAACCATTTCTTTTTGTCTTTTGAAGATAATCATTTCTCCAAGAAGTACTTAAAACTATCATGATTGGTTTGTATTTTGAAGTGTCTTCCTATTAGGTAACGGTGTCATTTCTTAACTTCATGTAGTATGGACAACATTTATTTTTCATAAATTGACTTGAGTAGGTTTTTTTCCTTTAAGTTGGTTTCTTTCGTAGGGAAGGGGCCTTCCTTATTGCAATAGAACTACACCAATGGCATGGCCTAAGGAATCACACTCCACAATAAATGTTTTTGTCAAGTCAAGTGTGTCTAGGATGGAAATTTTACACATAGCCTCCTTAATTTCTTCAAAAGATTTGGTTTCTTCCCGAGTTCAATAAAATGATTCCTTCTTTAATAACGTTGTTAGAGGTTATTTGACCATAGTTCTTAAAAAACTTGTGGTAGTAGCTTGTCAATCCTAAGAATTGTCTATGTTTCTTCAAGGTTTTTGGAATTGGTCATTCCCTCATAGTTTTAATTTTGTTAGGGTCCACTTTTAAACCTTCATGAGATACAATATGACCCAAATATTCCACTTCTTGAGCCCTAAAGGAACACTTAGAAGGATTTGCATAAAGTTGTTTCTCTTCCAAAAGTTGTAATACTTTGTCAACATGTTGTACATGCTCTTCCAAAGATTTTTGTGTAGATTAGTATGTCATCAAAAAATACTAACTCAAATTTTCTAAGGGTTTTAAAATAGAGTTAATCAAGCTTTGAAATGTTTATGGTGCATTAGTAAGTTCAAATGGAATAACCAAAAAATAATAATGACCTTCATGTGTTCTAAAGTTTTTTTGGCAATGTCATTCTGCCTCATTATGATTTGATGATACCCGAACGAAGACCAGCTTAGTAAAGAAAATTGATCCATACAATTCAGCTGATAATTCATCAATGATAGGAATGTGAAACTTATCTTTGATGGTCATTTGGTTGAGTTCTCTATAATATGGACACATAATCCATTGACCTTCCTTCTTTGTAACCATCACTATTAGTGAAGAGAAGGAACTTTGACTAGGTTGAATGATGCTTGCCTCTAACATTTATTGGATCATATGCTCAATCCCACTCTTATGTGCATATGGATACCTATAAGTTTTAATGTTCAGTGGTGCACTTCTTGGTTGAAAATGAATAGCATGGTAATGATATTAATCTTGTGTAAGACCCTTACAAATCTATCCAAATAAGTTTTATTGGTTGTTGATAACTATTTAGAGATCCACTGGAGAAAAGGATATATATGTTTGAACATATAGTGAGCACAATTGTGCAATTACACCATGGTGTCCATTTTTCGAGTAATTTTTTCATGATATTAGAGCTTATCACCTTAGAGGGTTTCACTTGGATACCTCTAAGATAAATTTAATTTCCTTATAAGGAAAATGTCATGAGAAAATATTGAAAATTAAGGGTTATTCTTCCCAATTATTGTAACCATTGAGACCCAAGGGTTAGCTCATGTGGTCTTGATCTAGACATGAGATCTCTCCCCAAGTGATGAATTGGGGAGGTCACATGTTTGACTCTCTTGATCCCCTTGGGGTTAGGCCTCGTAATCCTAGTTGATAGTTTACCCTATTTACCATCCACGAATCATGGGGAAGTACTCAGAGGGTTTTTCACAAGGATTTCCTTGGAGAAAAAAATGATTGTAACCATTGGACCCCTAATACAACATCAAGACCACCCATTTTGATGGAAATCATGGGACTATCCAATAAATACTCCCACATATTGAGCTTAATACTATAGAACTTCCCAAAACTATTTATGGTACCTCCATCAAAAATCATTACTTGAAACTCTGGTGCTAGAAATACAAAGAAATTGAGATCTTTTTCTAATTTGTAATTGATGAAGTTATGGGTACTACCAATATCAATCAACATTGTTACCTTTTTTATTTTTGATGTATCATTGTAACTTGAGGGTTTGTGGAGTATTTTTACTAGCCAATGCATGACAAGATATCATTGGAGTAGTCTCTTCCAGATATAGGTCTTGTGATGGCTAAAATTCTTGATCTTCTTCCTCTTCACAGTCTATGTAGAATAATTTATTCTCATTGCATTTATGCCCCTTACTGTACTTACTATCACAATTGAATTATAGTACCTTTGCTCTTCTTTTGTCAATTTGTTAAGGTGTCAACCTTGTCTGTTGAGTGAGGTTAGGAGAGGAAACATGGTTCTCTCTATAGTTGTTAGTGGCCACCCTTCTAGTAGCCATTTTTTTTCGACTTTCTTTTCCATACTAAAAGCTTTCTCTAGGGATTTAGGTTTGAAAATACACACCTCGTGTTGAATGTTCTCATTTAAAGTTCCCATAAGGAGATCTAATAAATTATCCTTAGGAATGTTCTTTACCTTGGGAATAAGCTTTTGGAATTGTTGAATGTGCTCTGTAATAGGACCTTTTTCCAAATATTTATCAATTGACTAAAGTTTATATTTCTCTTAATATCCCCATAATTCGGTATAAGTTTATCCATAAAAATGGACCAAGAGATAATGGAAATAAAAATTATTTCACAAAACCATTGACACCAAACAAAATGATCATTTTCTAAATACAAGGATCCAATGGGTACCTTTTTGTAATCTTGGCACTTGGTGTATGTTGTCCCTTGACCAAGTTTTGAGGAATACTTGGGACCGTTTTTGGTACTCTAACATCCAGGCGGAGAAGGAGCGCATGGAGAAGAGGAGATCACGGGATCTCCGCCCCTTTTTAGGGCTTTTTGGGATTTTTGGGAATATTGTAATGGGAAAGGGATATCGGCCCTTATTTAGGCCTTTTGTATGTATAAGTAGAAGGGTAGGAGATGTGTATGAAAAGGGGGGTGTGTGATGTAAAGTGAATGGCTTAGTGCATAAAGTAGATCTATGCGATCAGACGTCTGTGTGACTGTAAGAGCTCTGTGCCTACTGTAAGTATTGTAAGTGTTGAGTGCATGGGCCAAGGGAGGACTTAGTTCTTGGATCTACCTGGGGAAAGGGGATCTAGAGAGCTACGCAGATCTCTTGTCCTAGGCGGGGTAGGATATTGAAGGATTTGTGCTGTAACTTGGTTTACAGAAGATAATAACAGAAGAAGACTTTGTGGATGTAGCCCTAGGATGGGGGTGAACCACAGTAACTCTGTGTATTGTGTTGGTGTGTTTTTCTCTCTCTTGCTAAGTGCTCTGATATGTTTAGATAGATCTATTGATGCTTTGTGCTTATGAGATATGAATGAATGCTAGATATGATACCTAAGATGCTAAGTGCTTAATCTATTAAGTATAACCTGTTTATCATTGCTAAGTGCTATATTTGAGTAATTACTGTGGTGCTCTGTGCTTTCTGTGAAGTGTATTAATGAATGTATGTTAAGGAATAATTGATGCTAAGTGCGTTGTAAGCAAGATAATCACAGATCTATGTCCTAGCTAAGGTTGCAGACATCTGAGTCTTGCAACCACCCCTGCCTCTACCTCGGGTGAGACTTCATCTGCTTCGCAGGTGTTGCCGAAAGGGCCGGTAGTTAGGGTTTTGTTGGTGTGCTCTTGAGTGTTGAAACTTTGGTCTACCCTTGTGCCAACAAATGGTTCATTTGCCAGGACCTGAAAATGTGATTGTTGGGAACTGAAGAAGAAGAAGCCTTGTGAAAAATAATCTCTGTGTGTAGATCTGTTTCCCTAGTGCGCAGTGTTCTATTTGACCTGTGAATCTTTGTGCCAAGAAAGAGAGGTCAGATCTGAAGAAAGAGAGGTCAAATCTGAAGAAAAGAGGTCAGATCTAAAGAAAATAAGTCAGATCTGCGAAGAAAGAGGTCAGATCTGCAAGAAAAAGGTAAGATCGTAAGCTCTGTGCTTTGATAAAGGTAAGAATAGTTAAAAGTCTTAGATCTGGAAGCTTTGTGCTCTATAGAAGTAAGATAAGTGAAATTTTTGGTTTCTAAATCATGGATATGGGTATGTTTGATAGATTATGTCCTATAGATAAAAGAAAGTTTGATATGAATAGATATGATAAGTATAGTGATAGATATGTTATACCTATGCATCGAAAGAATGTTTAGACTAACAAGTGGATGCAGGATCCTAGAAAGAGTTTTTTGCAAGCTAGTTACCATGATCCTGGTGCGCAGTACATAAGGAGTTGGGGAACATCTAAACAAAAAAGAGGATTAACCCTCTGTTATAGTTCCAGAAGACTGGGACATATTTCTAAGGAATGCCCTGGGAGAAGACCTAGTTGCCTCTATTGTAAGGCTATGGACCATGAAGTATTGGATTTCCCTAGAATAATTTCTAGGCTTGAGAAGCTTAATATGGAGCAAGAAAACCCTGAAGGAGATCAAGAGACCAAGATTATAGAAGAAACCCAGAAAGAATCAGAAAAGATATTGCTACAGATGAAAGATACCTTGAATGACCATCGACATGTTAGGCTATCAGAGATCTTCAAAGAAAAGGAGCAAATCGAAGCAAGAATAGGAGACTTTGACATTGACTGTACTCTTGATGAAGAAACACAAGTGAACATTATGTCATAAATAACTTGGGAAGCTATAGGAAAGCCTGCCATGATCCCTTCCCTAGGAGGAACAAGTTTCTTCAGAGGAAAGCTAGTAAACCTATGTGGAAGGCTCACCTGGATACCTATGACTGTTAATGGAACTTCGACAGAGGAAGACTTTGAGATCATTGAATTTGTTGAAGATAGTGCCCTGTTTACCATGCTCATAGGGAAACCTTGGATTGATAGAGAACAAGCCAGACGAAAAGAAGAAGAAAAAGTTTTGGAACAGAAGAAGCAAGAGTTAAAATACTTTATGACCAGAAGGATTGCCCACTTGATTGAAGAACAGAAGAGAATATCGTAGATATTCAATATTAGCAACTCCGATGTAGAAGCTAAAAGAACACTTGAGGATCCGCAGAACATCGAGTTACCTATTTTTGATACAAAAGAAGTATTATCAAGGAACCCTAGGAAAGACTTTCAACAACGTGAAGTAACTAAGACCACAGAAGATAAACATCAGAATGGTAAAAGCAATACTGAAACGAAGCTCACGGGGAAGAAGGCTAGGAAGTTAAGAAAGAAAAGGGCTAATATTGTAAGGTTACAAGAGGTTCTAGAGGACACTTCGTAGCAAGAAGAATTGCAGAATTGGAGCTTTGCCGAGATATCAGGACAACACCATAGAGTACTTCGCCATGACGAAGCAATATAGTCGTTATGGGTTACCACCAGAATGTATAGAATGGAGTTATTGCAAGATACATATATGTTGCAAGTAGTCTGTTCTAGAGTTACTTACTTATTTCATCACGCCATGCCCGGAAGACACTTTTTCCAATTGAGAACTTGAGCTTACAAAATACCCACGTTATGAAACAATGATTACTCCAGTTTTATGCTCTATCTGATTATGGTACCGACATTCCATTGACAACCCAAGACAGTGATCCAGAGATTACATGTCCGACAAGCTTAGCACAACAGAAGAATCGGTGAGAGAAGTACTTGCTAGCTTAAGGACAGAAAGAGTCATGTCGGAAAGAGGGATGTCCACTAGAGTCCAAGCCTCATCGTCGAGAGGTGTGGCGGCCTCCCCATCAACTGCTTGAGCTGGAACATCTCGAGCCAGTGTAGAATTGAGAACTAAGCATAGGGACGACGCAGCCAACATGAAGTTAGTGCCAACCATCCTACCAGGTTACATTCCTCCTCTAAGTGGTGAGATTAACAGGGACAATGTCCCTGGAGACATTGAATACACCCTAGTCCTTGCATATCTACTGAAAGGAGTTCGCACCAACCACGCAGATCAAGACAAGGTTACAACGTTGAAGTTTTGTGACTTCAACCTAGGAGACCGTAAAGCCTACAGTATGATCGCACCATCTAAGTACTTAATGAGGACTAAGGGTCAGAACTCGAAGATTGTCCCTCAGTAATGGATGATGAACCTTGCGCAGTCTACTCTACTCAATGTTATGAAAATACCGCACTTTGACAAACATCAGGAGGTGATGCTTGTGTGAAATTGTTGCTAGCAAGTTACCACAGAGGATACCTATGGTTAAACCATCGCATAACTATTGATCATTATCAATAGGATTACTAGGCTTAGCATGTAGGGCCCTGATCCCCATGAGTACTACTCTAGAAAGACCGTGGACCATGCTCTTTCACAAAATATTAAAGAGGATTATGGAAATGTTGAACAAGGCGCACGAGGTTACAAGGTAGCCTCTATCGAGAGTGGTGCAGTGTGCCTCGCATGTCATCTAATAGCAGGGAAGATGGTATGTAAGAATAGACCTACACAAGTATTCGACTTTGTAGTTAACCTCGCAGGGAAGTGCGCGGAGGGACTACAAATGAATTGGGCAAAATATTTGGTCAATCAACTAGAAATTGACTATAGAGAAGCCCAGGACTAGGGGCATGAATTCCACTTTAGCTGGGATCACCTTTGTTGCATGGGAGTTACTAGAAGGCGCAACCTTCCCCGACCTCGACCCATTCGAACCATTAGCTGTGAATTTCAGTACCTTATGGTACTCGATAGACATGAGAAAGCAATGGCAATCAAATACCATTTTTCACAGATACTATAACCAACTGAAAGCAGCCATAGGGGGTGAAACTCGCATAACCCTGAACACTTTACAAAGGTTCCGGCCTTTGATAAATTTCAACACGGACCGCCACTTTATATACCTAACTCCACGTGCTGATGAACACCAAGAACAGCTTCAGTCCTATTATAAGTTGATCGAAGAAGACCTAGAAGAAATCACCAAGGAATGGCCAGTGGACCTCCTTGTTCCAGCAGATCCAGCAGAAATTTCAGATATTGAGAGCCCAGAAGCTACGCAGGACACACCTGGGTCCAGTAAGATGAAGAAGACAAAGGAAACAAAGAAGCCTGAAGAGGTTTAGGATGTAGATAGCTACTCTGTAAAGACAACTTCCATCACACTCAATCAAGAAGGTAACAATGACGACCTAGAGGAAGTCGAACAACAACCAGAAGAGGAAGTCGAAGCTCCAAAGAAGAGAAAAGGGTAACCTTCGAATCCTTCCTCTAAGAAGAAAGCAAAAGCAACCATGAACAAGATGAAGACCACGCTCAACCCCGATGACTTTAGCTTTCTCCTCACAACTTTGAATGAAGCCATAGAAGAAATTACAGAAAAGAAGGAGGCCAATCAATAGATGATGTACGACAGAATTGAAGCCGAGCTCCAAGGAGTGCAGTGAGCACTTCAGTCTAACCATGCAGCCTCCACTATGCCCATTCTAGGAGGAACAACAAAAGCAGGAGATGAATCAGTTCAACTCTGCAGGATTGCCAACATAGTCAAAGTACGCCTTCGGAAAGTGGAAGAAGTAACAGCGTAGGCCACCCAGGCCCTAAATCAAGCACAAGAGGAAATCATAGAGCAGTGCCAAGCTGCACAGTAAGAGAAGGAGGCCATCCATGAGAAATTTGATAGAGATAGAGAAAAAATCCAAAAGGAGAAGGAGCAACTTCTTGAAAAGAAGATTGGAATTGAAGAAGTTGTCAACAGAGCATTTTGCTTTGTGACCGGCTTAGAAAAAAAGGTCAAAGAACCCTTAGACTGTCAAGTGATGAAGCTTGCTGAAGTTATTCAACAACTACAACAAAGAGTCATGGACTTAGAGATTCAGATCATCCCAAGTACCCCGCAAGAAGAGCGCGACCAGCGAGAAATAAATTCCCGAGGTACAGTAGAAAGGATTAAAGAACTCACTGAAGAATGAAAAAAACTAAGTACCAGAAGTGCGCAGATACATGAGAACCTGATCGAGTACTCGAAATTACATAAACTGGAGTCACAGCTCTAGGAGGCAAAGCAGCATGTAGATAGACTTCAGATGCAGTTGAATGCCCTATCAACTATAGAGAAAATGAAATGATCCCATGATCAACGTGCTGCACAATAGCAGATCCACATGATCTAGAGAAAGGTCATGGAAGTGACGCAACAACTTCAACCTTTGCACGATAAGGAATGTCAACTATTTTTAGAGATTGAGAACCAAGGGACAGAGCTACAATAGGTCGTGATTATATCAGAGCAGTGCCTAGAAGGACTAGTCAATAACACACTCATCCAGGAGTTCACCGAGTAGGAGGAAATCACAAAGAAGTAGGTCAAAGTAGCTCGAGCCAATATCAAGGCACTCGAAGAAGAACTGGTCAGACCTGAGTGACTCGGGATGAGTCACAGGTGAGTATTGGGGGTTTGTTGGCCCTTGACCAAGTTTTGAGGAATACTTGGTCATATTTGACTGTTTTCGGTACTCCGACGTCCAGGTGGAGAAGGAGCGCATGGCGGAGAGGAGATCACAGGATCTTCACCCCTTTTTAGGGATTTTGGGATTTTTAGGAATATTGTAATGGGAAAGGGATATCGACACTTATTTAGGCCTTTTGTATGTATAAATAGAAAGGTAGGAGATGCGTATGAAAAGGGGGGTGTGTGATGTAAAGTGAATGGATTAGTGCATAAGGTAGATCTATGTGATCAGACATCTGTGTGACTGTAAGAGCTCTATTCCTATTGTAAGTATTGTAAGTATTGAGTGCACAGTTCAAGGGAGGACTTAGTGTAGAAATTTCGATACCCAAATGAGTATTCCTGCGATTCTCCTGATCTAACAATTACCGCAACTTGTTAAATACAGAATCGCTTCTACTATTCTTGTGGAAGCAATTTAAACCACGATCACAACCACAATGCACAAAGTGAAATATCAATAACACACAACACAGAAGTTTTACCGAGAAAGCGTAAAGATAAAAACCCCACTATCATATATTATGTATATCATGAATCATGAAACAATCTCGTACAAAACTCTAATCCAAGAGCTCTCAGTACAATACAATCGTCTCACACTGTCATACACAAATTAGCAAATACATGTGCCAATTTCCGTGTCCAGACAGCCTGCCTCCTCGACACAAACTCTGCAATCCAAATTCTCACAATGAATCGAATGAATCATTTGCACATGCTCATAAGCATATCCACTGCATGTGTGAACAAATCACAACTGATAGCCAACTATCCCTTTCACCTGTTATCTCAACTGGTGTCCATTGGAATGACATGCATGTAGTTAACCGTGGCAAGTCTTCAGTTGCATGCGAG
>ML779633.1:261748-281771 GCA_009831015.1 Picea engelmannii | reverse complement strand
ACTCTGCAATCCAAATTCTCACAATGAATCGAATGAATCGTTTGCACATGCTCATAAGCATATCCACTGCATGTGTGAACAAATCACAACTGATAGCCAACTGTCCCTTTCACCTGTTATCTCAACTGGTGTCCATTGGAATGGCATGCATGTAGTTAACCGTGGCAAGTCTTCAGTTGCATGCGAGTTAACTGATTGTGAATTAATGAATAGTTAATTCACTGAACTCGCACTAATACAACTAAGCTTAACTCACTTAACTACACTTATAATTCTGTTACAATTCCAAATCACTCAGTTATGAATGAGATAATAGATTAATATTTATTGTCTAATTTAATTAAGGGAAAACTAAATTAGACACGTGTTTCTTGTTGACTTTTCAACACTTAGTGCTTGGATATACCTAGGGAAAGAGGATCTAGTGAGCTATGCGGATCTCTTGTCCTAGGCGGGGTAGGATCTTGAAGGCTTTGTGCTATAACTTGGTTTACAGAATATAATAACAGAAGAAGACTTTGTGGACGTAGCCCCAGGGTGGGGGTGAACCACGGTAAATCTGTGTATTGTGCTAATGTGTTTGTCTCTCTCTTGCTAAGTGCTCTAATATGTTTAGATAGATATATTGATGCTTTGTGCTTATGAGATATGAATGCATGCTATATATGATACCTAAGATGCTAAGTTCTTAATATATTAAGTATAACCTGTTTATCATTGCTAAGTGCTAGATCTGAGTAATTACTGTGGTGCTCTGTGCTTTCTACGAAGTGTATTAATGAATGTATGTTAAGGAATAACTGATGATAAGTGTGCTATAAGAAAGATAATCACAGATCTGTGTCCCAACTAAGGTTGTAAACATCTGAGTCCTACAACCACCCCTGCCTCTACCTCGGGTGAGACTTCATCTGCTTCACAGGTGTTTCCGAAAGGGTCGGTAGTTAGGGTTTTGTTGGTGCACTCTTGAGATTTGAACCCTGGGTTTACCCCCATGCCAATAGTGTATATCAAAGTATCACTCCATATGGAATATCCATGTTATAGGATCTTTACCATTAGACTTACTCATATCAATCTTTGGAATGAATTAGTTCCTTGGTGACAACTTGAAGCCATGATGATGTGGATCTTGGAGTAATGAATGATAATGATTTTAATATTCACTATTTCTACTCCCCATATGCAAAAAAATTCTCCTTATAATCATGATTTCCTTCCATATTGTTATGTATTTTAGGGAGTCTGATGTAGGAGCATCACTCTACCTCAGCGCGCGCTAGTTTATTAGCATGAGTGATGCGCATTCAAGGAAGGGAGAGGCATCGCCCTCTCATTTTTCCTTCAAGAATATAAATCATGATTAAGGAAATTAATGTTAACAAGTTGGTAGAGTCAATTTGTTCCTTTGCACAAGCTGTAGATGAGGTCGCCATTAAGTGGTTGTCGGTAGGAGGAATTTGCATCCGATTTAGATCAAATTTCCATCATTGTAATCTACCCATTAGACATGCATTTTGAATGGTGATTAGACACCACTAGCTTAGCTTGGAGGGAAGCTCATCGAGCCCCTCTTGTATAAACTCTTGTATTGTTGCAAGTAGAGCATACGTAGGATATAGGGGAAGAAGAACAAAGAGCCAAGACTCAGTTGCAGTCCGGACTCACATATTGTAATGGACATTCCACCATTAATAGAAAATAATAGTTTTTCTTGTTTTCAAATTTCTATGTAATGGATATTTGGCTATGAATGTCATTCGTATGCATGTATGTTGTAGATGTATGTTAGAAATCGTCTCCAGGGATAGAATTATAATCTTCTATCTGTGAGTGTGTTGGATTAAGTTTGGTTCTCAAGGCTAGGTGCAAGGAGTGTGTGAAAGAGGGTGGAAACTCTGTGAGATCACGCAAAGACTGTGTATCTAAACTCGATCGAGTCAGAAGAGAAGTTGCCAAGAGGGCACACCCGGATAATTCACAGACTTAGAGGGAAATTTCAAGGTGGTTGGGTACCTTGGAAAGAAATATTGTGTGGGAGGAAGAACATCATAGAGTTACTGAATACTCTGTAATACTCTTCCAGGAGGGCATAGAGCAAGTACAAGTGTGTACAGGAGAAACACATTCTGAAGTGTTGGAAGCGTTGAGAGAACCCTAGGGTTGTTTAAAAATATAAGGAAGGAATTCTTTGCAAGAGTGCATCGATAACCGAAAGGATATGCCTTAAGACTTCTGGAAGGGCTAAGGGAGAAGCTGTCGAAAGGCCTATCAGAGCGCAAGGAGAGTGACAAGGACACAGTAAGTTCATCTTACAAGCTCAGGAGGAAGAGCATTAAGCTGCTAGTAGGCCACCAGAAGGTCCACTGAAGGATAGAGAGGAACTGAGAACCTCGAAGGTTTCAAGCTGAGCAAAGTCACAGAATAATTTGTGTAGGACTCTACAAGGAGTGCAGAAGAAGGTTGAGAACAGTCTAAGTCTAGGGCATAAATTTCGCTAACTGTGCAAGAATGTCGAGGACTTGCCAAAGTCCCAAAGATCGTGAAATCATCCATCGTTGGGAGGAGACAGGTGGTGAAAGGAAGGGACATCCAGGAGTTGGAACTCTAGGAGGTTTTCCAAGAGAAAATAGAGATCTTCATGAAGTCGCAAAGAGAGGTTTGAATCCAAACTGTTGGATCTGGAAGGGATGCATGGAATTAATCCGCACGATTCGAAGGAGTAGTACTCAAGGAAGTATCCGATGAGGATATCAAGAGACTCCCGAAAGTTGTTTTCTGAAAAGATCGTAGTCATTGATCGGAAGGAGGGACGGGGAAAGTTGATCCTCATGTCATTTGAAGTTTGCTTATTTGGAGTTCGGGAACATAAGAGTCGACTATCATGGAAAGAGTCGAAGCCCGAAGCGCTTTGTGTGATCGAGCCCTGGGACATAGACCGAGGTCACTTGATAGAAAGGGCCTGGCATGGAGAGCGATTGTCATCGCCAAACTTTCTTCGAAGGTGTTGGCCCTCGACCAAATTTTGGAGAAACTTTGGTTAGTTTAGGCCCACTTTTGGACTTTGACATGTTGATCGAAGTAGGAGCACCTAGGTGGAGCTGAGATTGCGTATCTCACCTATTTTGAGGGTTATGTCGACCCAGTAAGGGGTCCTCTAGGGGTTTTTAACGGGTTTATGGGATGTCAACCCATGGTTTCTCCCCATGTTTAGGCCCTATTGTAAGATTTTGTAAAGTATAAATAAGAGGAATGTATTCTAGAAGTAGTTTAGGTAGTTCTATGTGAAACATAAGTATAGAAGTGCTTTTGTGCGAAGGAATGTATGTGGTCGAGGCTTTGTGCTCGACTGTGATTTTGTAACAAGTGCTAACTGTTGTGATAAGAGATTGTGGCTCTGTGAATTTGACCTATTTTTGGAGGGTAAAGAAGGAGGATCTAGTGCTTAATGCGTAGATCTTCTATCTTGTGTGAAGTTCGACTCTATGGCTTAGTGCACAGGAGTGGCCAGATGTAATATTTTGGTGAATAATAAAGAGCTGAAGCGGTTTGTGGATGTATCCCCACCCTGGGGTGAACCACGTATATCTGGTGTCTCATGGTTTGGTTTGTGCAGTGTCGTTTTTGTTATACATTTGCTTAGTGATTTGATTATGATGTGTAATGAATGTATATTGTGTTTCTTAATAATTTTACTTAGATTAAATGGTAAATGAATGCTAGATTTAACTCACATTGCTAAGTTCTAAGTGTTCAGGGTACACAATCACTTGTTATTTCTGTGCTTATATGTCTTTGATTATGATATGCAATGTTAATAAGGATAATAAACTAATGCATGTCACTTCCTAAGCATTAACAGAATATTATGGGAATTGTTCTCATCAAGATTCGTTTCCTAGCATGGTTACAGACACCTGCATCCTGTAAACCCCCCTGCTTCTACCTCGGGAGATAATTTGCATGCTTCGTAGCTGTTGCCGAAAGAGCCAGTAGTCGGGGTTTTGTTGGTACATTGTTAAGCGTTGAACCTTGGGTCTGCCCTTGTGCCAACAAATGGTTCTGTTGTCGAGACCTGAAACTGTGATTGTTGGGAACTGAAGTAAAGAAAAAGAGAATCTCTGTGTGTAGATCTGTTATTGAAGTGTGCAGTACTTTACTTGACTTGCGAAGATTTGTACCAAGAAAGTAAGCTATTATGAAGAAAAGAGGTAAGATTCTAAAATAAGCAAGCTTTGTTCTTTGGCAAGAGAAAGATAAGTGAAATTGTTTTTTTTGAAAGCATGAACTTAAGTATGTTTAATATATTTTGTCGTAGTCTAAAAGCTAGGGCACAGTTGAAAGAAAGAGTTGATTTGAGTAAATTTAGTGGAAATGAAGAAAGATATGTTATTCCTATACATAGAACGATTTTTTGGACTAATAAGTGGATGCAGGAACCTACAAATAATTTCTGCAGATTGTAGGTCCAACACTATGATCCTAGGGGAAGTGCACAGTAGAGAAAATATTGGGGAACATTTAAGAGAAAAAGAGGATTGACTTTGTGTTATAATTGCAGAAGGCTAGGACATATTGCTAAGGAATTCCCTAGGGTAGGCCCTATTTGTCTTTTTTGTAAGGTTGTTGGTCATGAGGTTGAGGATTGTCCAAGGATTATTTCTAAAGTTGAAGGGATGGGCATAAGACAAGAAAACTATGAAAAGAGTCAAGAAACTAAGGGAATGTTATAAAGTCATAAAGAGAAAAGGTCAGAGGAAGGTCAGACTACATTATTAAAGTTGAAAGAAATGATGAATGTTCATAAAGATGTCAGTTTACCAGAAAGAATGAAAGCAAAACAGCGCAGAAGTGTAAGAATAAAAGACTTCGACATAGACTGCATAGTCTTGGATGAAGAAACACAAGTGAATATTATGACTAAAGAAACTTGGGAAGTTTTGGGAAATCCTACTGTGGTACCTTATTTAGGAAGGATAGGCTTGTTTAAGGTAAAGATGATAACTTTATGTGGAAGAGTAACTACTGTACCTATTATTATTCATGGAACATTGACTGAAGAAGAATTTGAAGTCATTAGGTTTGTTGAGGACAACACCGCTTTCCCACTTTTGTTAGGTAAAACTTGGATTGAGAAGGATCAGATCAGAAGGAAAGAAGAGGGAGAAGCTAGAGAAAAGAAAAAAGAATAATTAAGGGATTTCATAGCCAGGAAAATAGACCGACTAAGAGAAGAACGAGAGGATAAGTCGAAGCAATAGAGCAAAGTAACAACACAAGAGGGACAAAAAGAAAAAGAATTATCTATCAAGGTTGAAAGAATGCAAGAAGGTTTGAAGGACCTATATATCCTAGAGAGAAGTGTGCACACATAGGAAGTGTTAAGAAAAAGGATATTAACTTTAGAACCTTTGAGGGCACATCAACAGTGCAAAGCCACTACACTAGGGGAAGATAAGAATAAAAATGGAAAGAGGGTTCCAGAAATAGTTAAAGAGACTCATATAATAGTAAATAAGGCAAGAAATCTCAATAAAAAGAAGGCTAAGTTGCAAAAGATAAAAGAAGCTATAGAAACCATATGGAATACTTTGCAGACTAGAACCTCGCAGGAGGCATGTTCACAAAATTTGAACCTCACTGGAACAACAGGTCCGCGGAGATTTGGACTTCACCCCGATGAAGTTATATAACCGTTGGAGGTGCCCCGACCATTAGAAGGATTCTCCAGAATGGTTAGGAAATGCATGTATGGGCTTATGGACTGATTTTGGACGTTGAGACCGCACCATAACAAATAGATTTAGATTAATGGAAGCATTTTCCTATCCTCTGGAAGATCCATCACGACCGCCCCGCTTATTTAACTTGTTGAATGTTGCACTGGGACCACTTTTTGCTACCCATGATTGACTGAGCTAAGTAGATAAGTTTCCAAGTTTTGAACTGTGTCGCCTGTCATTATCTGAAGTATACCCTGCCTATCTGTTTGTCTACCCGTTGTCTGTTAAAAGATAGAATGTCGGGCGAACCTAGCGATCTTGAGAAGTATCTCGAGGAAGTTATTAGGAAAATCATGGCCGACAGACCTGTATCTGAAGGTATTCAGATGCCATCGACTAGGGGACTATTTATCTAGGTGGATATCAGTGGCCACCCACCTTTTTCAACTGGCTCAAAACAGTTTTCTGGCAATTTTGGCAATTTACTATTTTTAGCAGGTTTTAACTTTCAGGGCCATTTTGAGGGCCTAAATGATGGTTTTTTGAGATCGAGGTTCTCAATGATAGTCGAAGGCATGATTGATCCCCCAAAATGAATCTCCTCAATGATACCTTTCCAACGAGTTATCATACGCCTAAAACAGAGATCATATGCAAAATTTACGACCCCAGGAAGTTGATGTACTAACTTACCCAAATGAGGCCCACATGACTTTTGGTGCTTCATCTCCTAGGGTTAGGTTTTTGGATGTCTAGGACTTTTGGCATTCCTGTTTATTGTAAAAAGGCCTCTAGAGCCTCATTGTAATGATCTTCTTACAAATGCGAGTACCCGTCACATCTCTTCTCAGAGATAAGCTTCCACCATTCTAGCGAGTCTTTCACTCTATATTTTTACAGTCTCTGTACATTTCTTTCATTAATAGAAATCGTGTATTACTATATCTCTGTGTTTATGGTTGCATCTTTGATATATTTCTGTTATATTACTGGATATACGCGATATCTCTGTGCATTTCTTTATTATATCTCCGCTCTCGTTTCGTGCCGAAAATAATCCAGATCAATTGTAGGCTTCCCCTTTGACCAGATGTCATTCCACTTGCATCAACCCCGTAACTGAACAGAGAAGTAAGCATCGCAATGATCTAGCTAATGTGAAGAAGATACCATCGATCCTACCTGAATACATTTTTCCTCTGGCTGAGTCTATTAACCGCAATAGTATCCCTCACGATTTTGAGTAATCTGTGTTCACTGCATACATTCTGAAAGGAATTCGCATAGTAGGGAGTCAGTTAGGGAAGATCTCGTTGTTGAAGCACACTGACTTCAACTTAGGAGACTAGAATAACTACACCATGTTAGCTCCTCATCGTTATTTAACAAAGACAACCGAAAAGAAACATCGCCTTGTCCCGCATCCATGGATCAAGGGGTTGGTGCAGTCAACCATGTTGAACATAATTAAGATTCCCCATTTTGGCTGCCACTAGGAGTTTAACTCTTGCGTTAAACTCCTTCTGTTGTGCTAACATGGCAGACACCTATGGCTCAATAGAATAATTACTCTGGATCTGGCGTTGATCCACCAGATCACAGGTTTAATATTGAAGGGTCCTGACCCACAGTAGTTCTATCCAGGGAATACCTCAGACCACTCGTTAGTACAACGCATCAAAGAAGCCTATGGAGAGGTAGAAAAGGGGAAGCGAGGTTACAGGGTAGCCTCCATACAGGATGGTGCAGTGCGCCTTGATTTTCAACTCTTAGTTGGCAAGTTAATGAGGAAGAACTGCCCCACACAGTTCACAGAGTTCGTGGTGGACCTCGTAGGAAAGTGTGTGGAGGGCATGCAGATGAACTAGGTGAACTACCTCGTCAACGAGCTAGAAAAGGATTATCGTGAAGCCCAGGACTTAGGATATGAGTTCCATTACAGTGGGTTGATCATCTTGATCACATTTTTGGCTTGGAATATGCCTGAAGGAGCTACTTTTCTAGAGATCGAACCTATTGAGCCCCTGGTGACTCAGTTTTCCACCCTGTGGTATACTAATGACATGATGAAGTAGTGGAACTATATTGCCATGTTTCACAAGACCTATTATCAGCAATTGAAAGTCGCCATTGAACCATTCACACATATGACACTACGTAATTTGCATCAGTACCAACCCATAGAGAAGTTTTGCGTTGATCCCCACTTAATTTACATCATCGCATGAAGAGATGAGCACCAGGAAAGATTCCATTCATACTATAATCTCTCAGATGAATATATGGAATAGATCATAAAGGAATGGACAAAAGAATTTCTTGAACATGTTGTCGATGCAGAGTTATCTGACACTGGCACTATAGGAAGCCCAAAGGTCATGCAAGATGAACATGTCGGATAGTCCAGTGGGACGAAGAAGAAAAAAAGCATGTTGAAGTCGAGGACATAGAGAGTGATGAAGAGGACGAAGAGAAAACTTCTGGAGATAACGGGTCTGGATCGCCAAGAGTAGGAGCCGACGAAGCAGAAGGACAGGGAGAAGGGGAAGATGAAGCAGAAGCAAAGGGAGGAGATTAAGGAGAAGAAGAGAAAGGAGGAGGTGAATCTACCACCCCTCCACCTGAAGATCCCCCTATTGTGACAGTGACCCCACAAAAGAGGAAATTCACTCTGAAGAAACCTTCAGCAAGGAAGAAGAAGCGCCAATAAGCCACAGTTGGAAGCCACTCTCACTGACGACAAAATTAGTCTAGTCCACAGAGCTATGGAATATTCCTTTGAAGATATGTTTCAGATATATGAAGAGAAACAGGCATATTTGTATGAAAATATTGAGAGGGAGTTGAAGGAAGTGCAGCAGGTTGTTCGTTTGATCCATGCAGTGTCTACTACACCGTCTGTGCCTTCCTCATCACAGACCACAGAGGATGAACCAACTCCCGAAGAAGTACAGGCTAGCCCCAACTTGGATGTTGAGGTTAAACTTAAAGGAATACCTCTAGGACAGGTCGATGTATTTGATGCAGGGTTGAAGGCATACAGGAAAGAATAGAGAGAAATGGCCACTAAAAGAGCAACCCAACTAAGAAGGCTTGTTGATGAAATAGAAGCTCGATTCCAGAGAGCTCAAGAAGAGAAGGAGAAGGCTACAAAAACCTTGAAAAGGGAGAAATATGAAGTCCTAGTACAACCATGAGCAGAAGAGGACAGTTTAGATGACCATGAAAGCGAGAAATAAAAGCTTCAGGTGAAGCTTCAGGAGGAAAAGAGAGTTGGCGAAGCCCAGCTATAGAAAGAAAAAGAGCAGTTTCTTGCAGATCAGGCCACGGTCAAAGAAGAAGTAATAAAAGCATGTCTCTCTGTCCTAGGCTTAGTACAGGAGGAGAAAGAGCATGTTGAAGCTCAAGTAGCGAAGCTCGCAGAGACCATCTAGCAGTTTCAGGATAGGAACATATCACTTCCCTCCAGATCACTTCCCTCCAAGGTAAGGTGATGGAAGTAACACAAAAGTTACAACCTATGCAGGATGAATCCTGCAAGGTGTTAGAGGAGATCGATAGCCAGGTTTCACATCTATATCAAGTAGTTGCAGCAGTAGAACAACACCTAGAAGGGCCTATTACAGAGAAAACAGTCCAAGAGATCATTGAGAAGGAGGCTCAGGCGAGGCAACAAGTTGATTCAGATCGAGTTAAACTCAAGGCTTTTGAAGCAGCATTGTCTAGACCTGAGTGACTTGGAATGAGTCACAGGTGAATGTTGGGGGCCTGTTGGCCCTCGACCAATTTTTGGGAAAAATTTGGTCAGTTTTGGCCCACTTTTGGACTTCGACACATTGATCAAAGTAGGAGTGCCCAGGTGGAGCTGAGATCACGGATCTCACCTATTTTGAGGGTTATGTGGACCCATTAAGAGGTACTCTAGGGTTTTGTAATGGGTTTATGGGATGACAACCCATGGGTTCCCCCCATTTTTAGGCCCTATTGTAAGATTTTGTAAAGTATAAATAAGAGGAATGTATTGTAGAAGTAGTTCAGGTAGTTATGTGTGAAACAAAAGTCTAGAAGTGTTTTTGTGTGAAGGAATGTATGTGTTCGAGGCTTTGTGCTCGACTGTGATTTTGTAACAGGTGCTAAGTGTTGTGATAAGAGATTGTGGCTCTGTGCATTTGACCTATTTTTGGAGGGTAAAGAAGGAGGATCTAGTGCTTAGTGCGCAGATATCATGTCTTGTGCGAAGTTTGACTATGTGGCGTAGTGCACAGGAGTGACCGGATGTAATATTTTGGCCAATAATAAAGAGGCGAAGCAATTTCTGGATGTAGCCCCACCCTAGGGTGAATCATGTCTATCTAGTGTCTCATGGTTGTGTAGTGTCTTTTTTGTTATACATTTTCGTAGTGCTTTGATTATGATGTGTAATGAATGTATATTGTGTTTCTTAAGTACTTTACTTAGATTAAATGGTAAATTAATGTTAGATTTAACTCACAGTGTTGAGTGCTAAGTGCTCAGGGTACATAATCACTTGTTATTACTGCTCTTATCTATCTTTGATTATGCTCTGTGATGTTAATAAGGATAATAAACTAATGCATGTCACTTCCTAAGAGTTAAGAAATTTTTTTGTGAAGTGCTCTTATCACATATTAGTGTCCCAGCCTGGTTACATACACCTGCATCCTGTAACCCCCCTGCTTCTACCTCAGGTTAGACTTTGCCTACTTTGTAGGTGTTTCCGAAAGCATCAGTAGTTGGGGTTTTGTTGGTGTGTTGTGAAGCGTTGAACCCTAGGTCTGCCCCTGTGCCAATAGAAGGGCCAAGAAGAGAGTCATGGGGTTGAGAAGACCCACACTTTGGAAAAAGAGGGACTTGTGATAGAGTTTGTCAGGTTCCAACAGGTAGCCGAAGAGTTAATCTGACTCAAGTTCTTGAACGATCCTAGACCAAGAGGTAGCACATCCCCGAAGGAGAAGAGAAGGGGGTGGGGTTTTCACCAGAGTGGTTTAAGAGCTTGATTTTATTCTCAGGTGGAGAGAAGGAGATAAAGAAGATACTCTGATACTAAGTGGTATCAGAGAAGGGAGAGAGTTTGGCTACATCAAGCAGAGTCGCAGCTTCAATTCTCCTGTATACAGCAGGTGAAGGGAGACAGAGTGCGATACTCTGTAGAAATTGTTGCAAGATGTGCAACAGATGATTAAAATCTAGGTGGGATGCAGGTGAAGCAAGATGGTCGTTAGAGGTCATGAGCATGGTTAAGGAGAAGTCTTCCCACAGAAAATTAAAGCAGAGATGGAAAAGAAGCTCAATGAAATCTGAGCCAAGATGGAGAGACTAGCATTCAATATGAAGTAGGCAGAAAAGGTGCGCTGGATATACGAGTGGCCTTTGAAAAGGATAGCTAAGTGGCTTGTTCGGAAGTTGTTGGATAGAGGGAAGCAACATATGTTGAAAAGGTGGTTGATATATGTAGAAAACCTCAATGGCGAGGGAAAGAGATCTAGCAGAGGTCTCATAGGTTTCCAAGTGGGAAATGCGAAAGGGTTAGTTGATCTCATAAACTGCCAGGACGGAAGAGGAGACATCCTGAATTTCCAAGTGGGAAAGGGAGAAGAGATGAGATTAGATGAGAGTTCATGTCAGCAGGGGGTGTTGACAGATGTAGAGGAGGAATAAAGGCCTCATCCATACAAAGATTGATGCAGAGCTGCAAGACGAGTGAATGAAGATGATTACAAGTTGGAAACTTTTATCACAAAGGAGAAGGATCAGAGGTGCGTTATGGTCATTGGAGGATTCAAGATATTCCTACCAATAAAACAAGGAGAGGCTAGCATAGAGGTTCCAAATGCAGCAAAAGGACAACAAGATGAGACTATAACGACCTCCATGAGATAGCCATTCCAGAAGAAACATGTCAGCACGAGTTTCAGCGGGGGGAAGATGGAATGTGACCAGCTGAAGAACTGATAGGGGTTAGTCTGTTAGAGGAGGTATTTGAACAAAAATTCAGTGGTGATATTGTGGAATTGGATTCTACAGCAGAGTGGCCATTCAACATCATAATGGATGAATTCAGCATGGGATATTAGGATGATACACCCATATAGTCGCATGAGGAGTTTCAGCCAAGAAGATTGCACAAGAGGAACCAACTGATGAAGCAGCTGGAAGAAGTCGTAGAGGAGATAAGGAGGTTGATGTTGAGGTCAGTAGAAGAGGCGGTCAACAAGAAGATGATGGACAAAAAGGAACCTGAACGAGAAGTAGGGAGGATGAAGATGCAGAAGCAGCAGCAGAAGCAAAACAGAGGATCAAGAGAAAAACTCAAGGAGAAAGTTTGGGATCTAGAAGGATTTTAACAGAGTTGGGAACCTCATGAGCAAGAGATAATCAATTTTCATAGCCGTGGATTATAATGCAGGAGCATCTCTCTACCTCAGCATGCGTCAGTTGATTAGAGTGAGTGGTGCGCATTCAAGGAAGGGAGAGGCACCACCCTCTCATTTTTCCTTCGAGAATATAAATCGTGATTAAGGAAATTAATGCTAACAGGTTGGTAGAGTCAAGTTGTGCCTTCGCACAAGATGTAGACGAGGTCTCCATTAAGTAGTTTATGGTAGGAGGGATCTACATCCAATTCCGATCATATTTCCATCATTGTAATCTTCCCATTAGACAGGCGTTTTGAATGGTGATTAGGCACCACTAGCTTACTTTGGAGGGAAGCTCATCAAACCCCTCTTGTATAAAATCTTGTATTGTTACCAATAGAGCATATGTAGGATATAGGGTAAGAAGCACAGAGAGTCAAGATTCAATTGTAGTCCAAACTCACAAATTTTTAAGGACATTCCACCATTAATAGAAAATAACATTTTTTCCTGTTTGCCAATTTCTATGTAATTGATATTAGGTTATGAATGTCATTCATATGCGTGTATGTTGTAGATGTATGTTAGAAATCATATGCAGGAATAGAATTATAATATTCTATATGAGAGTGTGTTGGATTACGTCTGGTTCTCAAGCCTAAGTGCAAGGAGTGCATGACAAAGGGTGGAAACTCTATGAGTTGATGCAAAGAGTGCGTATCTAAACTCGATTGAGTCAGAAGAGAAGTTGCCATGAGGGCACACCAGGATAATTCACAGACTTGGAGGGAAATTTCAAGGTGGTTGGGTACCTTGGAAAGAAAGACTGTGTGGGAGGAGTACAACACAGATTTACTTAATACTCTGTAATACTCTTCCAAGAGGGCATAGAGAAAGTACGAGTGTGTACAAGAGCAACACATTCTGAAGTGTTGGAAGTGTTGAGATAACCCTAGGGTTTTTAAAAACTCTAAGGAAGGAAGGCTTTGCAAGAGTTCATCGAAAAAGGAAAGGATATGCCTTAATACTTCTAGAAGGGCTAAGGGAGAAGCCATCAAAATTCCTAGCCAAGCGCAAGGAGTGCACCAAGGACACAGTAAGTTCATATTACAAGCTCAAGAGGAAGAGCGTTAAGCTACCAGGAGGGCACCAAAAGGTCAACTAAAGGACAGAGAGGAACTAAGAACCTCGAAGGTTTCAAGCCGAGACAATTCACAGAAGAATTTGTGTAGGACTCTGCAAGGAGTGCAGAAGAAGGCCGAGAACAGTCTAAGTCTCAGGTAGAAATTGTGCTAATTATGAAACAAGGTCGAGGACTTTCCAAAGTCCCGAATACCGTGAAATCGTCCATCGTCGGGAGGAGACAGGTGGAAAAAGGAAGGGATATTCGGGAGTTGGAACTCTTGGAGGTTTTCCAAGAGAAAATAGAGATCTTCGCGAAGTCATGAAGAGTGGATTGAATCCAGACTGTTGGATCTGGAAGGGATGCATGGAAGCAATCTGCACGAGTCGGAGGAGTAGTACTCTGGGAAGTATCTGAGGAGGATATGGAGAGACTCCCGAAAGCTGGAGTCCAAAGAGATTGTAGCCATCGATTGGAAGGAGAGATGGGGATCGTTGATCCTCATGCCATTTGAAGTTATTTGATTCGAAGTTCAAGAATGTAAGAGTTGGCTATCGTGGAAAGAGTCGAAGCTCGAAGCCCGAAGTGCTTTGTGTGATCGAGACCTAGGAAACAACCCGAGGTCATGTGATAGAAAGGGCCTGACATGGAGAGTGAGTGTCGCCGCCCAACTTTCTTCGAAGGGCCAAGAAGAGAGTCGCGGGGTTAAGAAGACCGTCACTTTGGAGAAAGAGGGACATGTGATAGAGTTTGTCGGGTTCCAGCAGGGAGCCGAAGAGTCAATCAGACTCAGGTGTTTGAACGATCCTAGACCGAGAGGTCACGCATCCCCAAAGGAGAAGAGAAGGGAGTGGGGTATGCACCAAAGTCTCTCATCTAGGGTATTTAAGAACAACCCATGCGTGGACCTTTTCAACTCTTCCATCATCTTTTCCATATGTTTCTGATTTTCAATCATTTATTTTTTAAGGTATTCCCGAGAATGTGATAAATCCACTTGTTTCAACATACTAGCACTCATTTCATCAAATTGGTTCATTAATTGGGTTAGCCTATTTTCTAAGTCTCCACTTTCTTCATATTCCATGTTTGAGTTTTTATGAGAAGTACCAGTAGTATTTCTTGCAAAAACCTTTTCCATGTGAGAAAATAATAATGCTCCTATTTTTCTTCTTTATCACAAACTTTGTCTCACAAAAATATATCTTCCAATCAAAATGTATGCCAATTGTAAGTTATGTACCTTTCAATCCCTAATTTGGAGTGTGTCTAGATCATTGACCTTTGTATTGATATATCTATGAACTTTTAATCCTTATGAATATAAAATTTCATCATGTGGTATTCTTATATGACTTCTTAGACTCCTGAAAATTTCACAATCTAAACCATCCTTGATAAAAATGTAGAGAAAAAATACCAAAATATATTGTTTAAGACAAATTTTAGGATTAGTAAACAACCCCAACATCTACAAGATATATCTCACAAATTATAATGACTCAAAATATGAAACATTTTCCACATATAATTAGCTATGTATTCTCAATATTCTAAAAATTTCAGAGTCAGAACCTTCACCAAAATGTTTTTATAGAAAAAATAAAAAGATGACTCATTTGAGACTAATTTCAGGACTAGTCACAAACCCTAAATTCCATAGGATATATATCCAAAAATATAACAAACCAAAACCTAAAATTTCTACAACTTGTTCTATGACATTTATCCTTAGTCTCCACAAAATTTCACTATCTGAAACTTCCCAAAAAGAGTTATAGAGAAAATTACAAGATGACTCATTTAGAACTTATTCCAAGATGAGTCAAAAACCCTATCTTCCATAGGCTATATCTCTGAAGTTATAATGAGACATAACTTGAAATTCTTACCAGTTGTATTGTGATATGGATCTTGAGTAACCTCGAAATTTAGCTGTCTAAAATATCCCAAAAAAATGTTATAGTGAAAATTCCAAGACCACTCACTTGAAGTAGTAAAACCCTAGAATCGATGCTCTGATACCTGTTAAAATAATCAAAAAGTACCTAGGAAAGTGTTTCTCATCACCGAGGCACATAAGGGGTGAGAAAGTGCCTAAAGTGGACCCTAGTCATTTAATTTATGAGATGTAAATTAAAAGTGAATTTTTGAACTTCGGGAAAGTGGGTGACTTAAGTGATTTAATCTCCACCATTCATCTCATCTAATCTCAACCATTGGCTGAGATGACCTTTAACATTCTCCTCATTGAGTTTATTAGGGTAAGGAGAGTGCACCCCTTGGGAGTTGTTGAAGAATTTTTTTGAGAGAGCATGAAAAGGGAGAGAAGTCGAGCAAACTAGAGAACGATCATTTTTTAAGCTTAGGGCATTCATTCCAAGGAAACCTTGGGAACACAAACCGAGGAGAGAAGTACAACATTAATGGAGTTTGTACTGTATGGATTTTGAGCAAGATGTACAATTGAACATTGGTACAGAAATCCAGGAAAGGTACAGAACAGTTAAGGAGGTCGGACCATATGGATTTTGAAGGTCGTACTATTGTTTTTACTGCACATAAATCGAGAAGTAATTTTATATGTGTTTTATTGGTGATTGGCACGATTTCCTAGGTGATCATACAAAATTTATTGCACAGAATTTGTGTTGTAACATTTGGCATGAATTTCGAGGCATTCATATAGCAAGAAGGGGCATAGAAATCAAGGAGATGGCTTATGCATATGTACAGGAAATTCAGGCATGCATTTCGAGGAGTTTGGCTTAGATTTTGAAATGGAATCTTGGCACAGTTTTCAAGATAAGTATGTATTTAATTTATGAAATTAATGACTACTATAAAAGACATTTTCTCAGAGCTCTGAAAATAATAAAAATCCCTCTCTCACTGGTTTTCCCCTTGTGGGTTTTTCCAGGGTCAAGTTTGACCAAAAATATATATGCATTTAATTTTTTGAATGTGGTGTTGATGATATAATTTTATTTATGCATTAAATGTTTTTCAGAATCCTCATGTTTCAGTTCTAAAATATTTTTTACATGTTGAGTATTTATGGATTTCATAAAAGTAGGTTTTGGGCATTAAACACTGATAAAAATCAGCGAGACTTGAAACTGGGTGGGCCCTGAAATTTTAGATGGTATCAAAGCTAAGTTAAAGAAAAGAGCATTATTATATCAACAATATAGAGAAGGGGACAAAAGTTACTTCACCGGACAAAATTCTGAAGAAAAAAAAAAAATTATTATTTTCAACAGAGAAGGGTCAATGGCTACCAGTTTAAGGGTTGAGGACAGACTTGATGGGGTAGTAAATTTTGGTGCTTGGAAGGAGAAAATGATTTTGTTGTTGCAGGAAAGTGAGTTATGGGACATTATTGAGAACTCCACAACAAACCCAGTGAATGTACCCACAGATCCTACTCTTCTAGCATCCTACACCAAGAAGATTATCAAGGCTAAAATAATCATCCTTGATGCCATCAACGACCATTTGATTCCTCATGTAACTGGGAATACAAATTTCTATGAGATGTGGGAGTCCTTAATGAAGTTTTATCAAAGTACAAATGAGAATCGGAAGATAGTTTTGAGAGAGAAACATAAAGCATTAAAATGACCAAGGCTGAAAATGTGGTCACATATCTTACCAGGTTGACACGGGTAAGAGATGAACTTGGAGCTGTTGGGGAGGTCATTGCTAACAATGAAATTGTGAGGACAACATTGAATGGGGTTACCAAACAATGGGTTTCTTTTGTTGAGGGCATTGTGGCTAGGGAGAACCTTCCCAAGTGGGAACGTCTTTGGGATGAATTTGTTGAGGAAGAGACCCGGAGAGGTTATGTGCATGGTAGTTCATATACTGGTCATGATGAGGAGAATGTGGCTCTTGCTTCCAACAACAAGAAGAAATTCAAAAAGGGTCCTAAGGGAGGAAAAAAATGAAGAGTGAATGAAAGAATTACATGAGCAAAGTCAAGTGATTTGCATGTCACAAGTTTGGGAACTACATAGGACAATGTCCTAATAAGAAGAAGAAGCAGACAATAGCTTCAACAAAGGTGGAGGAGTTTTCCTTAGTGGTATGTCTTTCCACTAGATCCACACATTCCAGTGGTTGGTATATTGATAGTGGTGCCTCCCACCATATGACAGGTGTTTGGTATATTGGCAGTGGTGCCTCCCACCATATTGACAGTGGTGCCTCCCACACAGATTGGTGATCTTGAGGTAGTGCTTGGAAACAACCGGGTGGTCAAGGAATTTGGTAGTGGGATAGTATCATTTCAGAGGGAGTCTCTACCTCCCATGTTGTTGAGAGATGTCCTATATGTTCTTGGCTTGAAGAAGAACTTGATTTCAGTTTCTACTATTGAGGAGAGGGGATATGAAGTGTTGTTTCGTGATGGACAAGTGATCCTATTTCCCAAGGGGTCCAGTATCACTTCGTGCAAAGTGATTGGGACTCGACATGAGAATTTGTACAAGCTCATGTTTCATCCAGCTAGTGCATTATATCATACTACCAACAATAATGATCTTTGTTAGCTATGGCATAGGAGGATGGCCCATTTGCATCATGGGGCTCTGAGGATACTGAGGGAGATTGTGATAGGAGTGCCAGAGTTCAGTACAAAGCACCAGTATTTGTGCAAGGGGTGCGCTTTGGGAAAGTACACAAAGACTGCTTTTCCAAGCAGTGACAACAGAGTAGCAAGTATACTTGATCTGATTCATTCTAACATATGTGGTCCTATGTCTTCTGCATATTTAAGTGGTTGTTTATACTATGTCATATTCATATATGACTTCTCTCGGAAGTCTTGGATTTTCTTCATGAAGACCAAAGGATAGGTCTTCAATTGGTTCCAAGAGTTTAAAGCTCCTGTGGAGAACCAGACTAGGAGGAAAATCAAAGTACTAAGGATAGACAATGGGGGTGAGTATACCTCTGAGTTTAATTACTTATGTGCAGGAGAGGGAATCAGGAAGGATTTGACTATTCCTTACAACCCATAGTAGAATGGGGTCGTTGAGAGGAAGAATAGGGCCATAGTTGGGGTTGAGAGAGCCATGTTGCATGATCAGGGGCTGCCACTTTTTCTTTGGGTTGAGGCATGTTATACTACAGTTTATTTGCATAACAGGAATCCACACAGAGCATTGAGGGATAAGACTCTTGAGGATGATTTCTCTAGGAAGAATCTTGAGGTTGGTAACTTTAGGATTTTTGGGTGCCTTACATATTCACATGTCCCTTCTGAGAAGAGGACAAAGCTAGAACCTGCAGTAGAAAAGGGGATTTTTATTGGGTATAGCGAGACTTCAAAGGATTTCCACATTTGCATCCCTTCCTTGAGAAAGACAGTTTCGAGAAGGGATGTGAGATTTGAGGAGGATGGATCCTTTAGGAAGTCACAAGGGACTGAGAGGGGTGAGAAGTCATCACCTCAGATTCAAGTGAGTCCACAAAAGACTTCATTGACACGGAGCTCAGGTCTACCAGTTTTAGTGACGACTAGTCCTCAGATTATAGGGCCATAGATGTCAGGATCACAAGTTACCAGTCCACAGGTTTCAGGATCGAGTGCTCTAGATTCTACTTCAGGTTCAAAGTCTTCAAGTGATGGGGTTGAGGAGGGGGAGTCCCATCCATGGGACACTACTTCATAGAGGAGGAAGCCCAAGTGGCTTCAGGACACTTTGAGGGAGGCATAGGGTTCAGTGGGGAATCCCAGGCAGGCTGTGAGGGAGAGTAAACCTCCTAAGAGATTTTGCAAATACATTGTGATGGTGAGCATAATCAAGGAGTATGAACCTTCCACTTTTGAGGAGGCCACTGGAAGACAGTTTTAGAGAGATGTCATGATGGAAGAGTACATTTCCATCATCAAGAATGATGTTTGGGAGATTTTTCCTAGACCTGAGAGGAAGTCAGTGGTGACTTCTAGGTGGCTCTACAAACTCAAGTATGCTACAAATGGTAGCATTGAGAAGTACAAAGTTTTTTTTGTGGCTCGGGGGTTCTCATAGGTTGAGGGAGTTGACTATGATGAGACCTTCACTCCAGTTGCTAGATATACCTCGATTAGAATAGTGATCTCTATTGCAACAGAGATGGGTTGGAAGATCCATCAAATGGATGTGAAGACCACATTTCTCAATGGTCTCATACAGTGGGAGGTGTACATTGAGAATCCATTGGGCTTTGAGGTTCATGGGAGAGAGTATCATGTATGCATACTAAAGAAGGCATTGTATGGGCTGAAACAAGCTCCTAGAGCTTGGTATTATAGGATTGATACCTACTTGTAGCAGTTGGGCTTTGAGAAGAGTGAGGAAGATCCCAACTTGTACTTCATTGTGGTTGGTGTTAAGAACCAAATACTTGCATACAAAAATACCACAATTATTCAGAGAACAATATAGAAAAGAAAAAATTTATTATAGAAACCCTTAGGTTATGGCAACACCGTACAATGGATCCTATTATGGAAGGGATCATCTCTTGTTCTCTTGCCTCTTTGAGGGGGCATCCTCCTATTGAGCTACCAGTCCAAATACAATAATTCTCTTCATATCCCATTTCATTGCTTGAACCTCTTTATATATTGCTACCATCACCTAAGAACATTCTATAGGAGGAATATTCTAGAAGTAGAACCTTCTAAGAAGTTCTCTTACATTTATTATATCTAACTACCCATTTATTATATCTAACTACCATAGTGGGCCTTATTTAATAATATAGTGGACCTAGTCCACCTTACATTGAATGGCCTCCACTATTAT